>PVIC010001855.1:0-84635 GCA_004025085.1 Thryonomys swinderianus | reverse complement strand
TTGCTTTTTGGAGACAGGGTCTCACTTTGTAGTTCAGGCTGGCCCTGAGCTCACTATGGTGCCCAGGCAAGCCTCCAACTCAGCAATCCTCCTGTCTCTGCCTCCCGAGTGCTGGGATTACAGGCGTGAGCCACCACGCCCAGCATTAAGAGCCATTTGGTTTTAAATGGGGCTGAGCTGTGTCCGAGGACCCGAATTGAGATGCGGCAGCGGGGGCAGCTGCCCAAGCGCAGGGACACTGCCACCTCCTGATCATCCTGGTCTCACCTCGGCACTGACTGCACGTTCGTCACCTGATGCCTTTGAAAATTCCCTGGACGCTCAACCTGCCACGGTCCAGTTAAAGCCATCCATGGCGTGGGGTGTAGGCGTTAGTTTTAAAGCTTTCCATGTGATTCCAGTTTGCAGTCGGCACCAAAACTACAACTTTAAGCCAACATTTCTTGGCAGGTTGCTGATTTCTCCACCGAACAGCACGAGTGCGGGTGGTGGCTTCTGGTCTCCCTGCAGTACCTGCCAGTGTCTTCCACAAACTGCCTCCGCTGCTCACTTTTGTCCTCGGTGCTCGTGTCCTAAGCAGGGGGAAGGCCTTCGTGTGGAGAGCAGTGAGCTCAGTTTCCCGAGCTCGGGGAGCCTGCCCTGGGACGGGAGAGCTATGCGGGGGAAACTGCACCACAAAGCTCAAACTGTGGGGGCCGGAGATTGAGCTCGGTGGCTCTGGTGCCTGCCTCACAAGTGCAAGGGTCCCGAGTTCGATCTTCATTAACCACGTACAACAATGCTAGGCATTGTGGCTCATGCCTTGTAATCCCAGCACTGGAGAGGCAGAGGGCAGGATTGCCGAGTTCGAGGTTTGGGCTACATAGTGAGCTCAGGACCAGCCTGAACTACAAAGCGCGAGATCCTGTCTCAAACATCAAACTGGTTACTTTGCACAGTGTCAGGTTTAGAACCAAAGTTGGAGCTAAAATACTGTCAAATAGGAAAACAGATCTGATGCCACAAATGAACATATCTCCTTTTAAAACAGTGCTTAGTGAGGTGTTCTGTGCAGCTATATAATTCTATACACAGCATACTCTAGCTTTAGAGCTAAAGTATCCTGCCAGAATCGCAAGGTGAGGCTTCTGTAAAGGTGAATCATAGGGACAAGATAATGACCAGTGGGTTGATCTGTTCCGGAATGAAGAGCTGAATGTGGTGGGTTGAGGTCGGGGAGGGGTGGGTTCTGATCACGGCTCCTCTCCGCTCGCTGACTCCCGTCAGGTGAGCAGCCATCCTGGCCGTGCATTTCTGCCTTGAAAGCAGACCTTGGACCCACTAAAACAAAACTTGGCTGTGTCAATGCAATTAGAAAAGAACAATAACAATGGATACTGCAAAAATCCAGATAATCATTAGTTTTACCTCAAACCTGATCTGTAATGAATTAATGAATTGGAAGAAATGGACAGAATCCTTAAACACAGGAATTAAAACTGAAGCAGGATGAAATAAAGCCTGAGCGAGCAGTTCAATAAGAGCAATAAATTTGAGGCTGGAATAAAAACCTAAGAAAAGCCCAGGACCCAAATAGACTTGCCAAGTTAAGAACTCTGGAAAAGACCTAGTATTAATACTCCACACTTCGATGAAATGGAATACTTGGCACACTTGGGTCCTAGAAGTTAGCATTACCTTGACCCTAAGGACAGACAAGGACAGTCTTTAAGTGTATAGACCAGGGCCAGGGATCTAGCTGTGAGTGGCTGTGGTGTTTGCCTGGCAAGCGCAAGGTTCTGAGTTTGCCCTGTGGCACATCTCACAGTGCCAGGCATGGTGGCTCAAGCCTGTAATCCCGGCACTCGGGCAGTAGAGGAGGGAGAATTGCTGTGAGTTGGAGTCTTGCTTGGACCACACAGTGAGTTCTCAGGGCCAGCCTGAACTACAAAGTGAGACAATGTCTCCGACTAAAGCCAGTCTCTTTACCGAACAGACACAAAAACCTTAGCAAGATACTGACAAACAGAATGTAAAACTAGGAAAATCACCACAACCAAGTGGCTTCATCTCAGGCTGGCAAGTATGGTTCCACAAAAGACGAGTCACATTAGTGCAGAAAAGGCATTGCCAAAACTCAATACTCATGTTAAATCCAAAGACATTGCATAGAAGGACCTTATCTAAATCTGATAGCCATCTACGGCCATACTACACTGAATGTGCCCTATTTCACCTAATTCTAAGAAGCCTTTTATGACAAATCTGCCCACGTATTAAATGGGAAAAGCTTGAAAGCTTTGCTTTAAAAGCAAGAAAAAGCAAGACAATGATGCCCCCTATATCTCCACTCCTAACCAAATAAAGGGCTCAAAATAGGTGTGAGAAACAGACATGTAGAGGACAGGAAATCAATTGTTGCAGATGACACAACCCTTTCATAGGAAACCCAAATACTCTGCCAAAAGATTTCTGTAATTCAGCACTACATTGGGATTCAAAATCACACAAATCAATAGCATTCTTCAATAAACTAAGAAAATACAATTGACAGTAGTATCAAATACACTAGCCAACAGGTGAAAGACTTTGTGCCTGAAAACCACAGTACTCTGAAAAGGATCAAGCAGCCATCAGAATGGAAAGCTATCCCATTCTGGACAGGAAGCAGCAATAGTGTCAAAATGTCTACAATACCAAAACCAAGAGACTTTACAAAGTTTTAATCAAAATACCAAAGTATTTTTTCACAGAACAAGAAAAGTTAATACGGAGAGGCCAGAAGCGACCTAGAGGAGCAGAAGCAATCCTGGGTGGGACAAGAGCAAAGCCGGGAGGCCTCCTGGTCTGGACTGAAGTTGTTAGGGTGCCAGTGAGAGCAGCATGGTGCTGGGGGTTGGTGGAACCGAACAGAGGCTGGCGATACAAACCAAGGAAAGTGTAGTTTATCCTGACCATCCAGAGCCCAAAAACACTGGGAGAAAGGTGGTTTCTTCCAATGTCCCTGGGGAAACTTGGCTGTCCACATGCAGAAGACTGAATCTAGACCCATATCTCTCACCATGTACTAACCTAAAATTGGAAGTGTTAAAAAGTGAATCTAAAAAATAAAAAGTCGAAGATAAGATTGGTAAATCTCTTGATGACAACCATGTAGGCAAAACTTCCTGAACAGAATTCCAATTGCAAAAGAAATCAATGAAATGAGATGAGCCGGGTGTGGTAGCTCACGCCAGTCATCCCAGCCCTTGGGAGGCAGAGGCAGGATTGCTGTGAGTTCAAGATTTGCCTGGGCTACCTAGTGAGCTCAAGGCCAACGTGAACTACAAAGTGTGAGGCCCTATCTCAAAACTAATGAGTTGAAATTAAGGTTCTGCACAGTAAAAGAAACAATAGCATGGGGAAAAAAATTGTTCCCCAGCTACACCCAGAGGGTCAATAGCAACACCAGAGACTGAACCTTTGAGCTTTCAGTGATGCAACAGCCCAATCTCTGGACCATGTCAAGAACTCTAAACTGGGACACCCCCAAAATAAAAGGCCCAATCTAAAATTGGTAACTGAAATAGACAACTCTCAGAATGAGAAGTGTAAACACTCAACATCACTGGCCTTCAGAGAAATGGAAATTGAAACTTCTTACTGCAGAAAGGATGGCTGCTGCTTGGTTTAGACTAGTAACCACTAGTGCTGCTTGGTTTAGACTAGTAACCGCTAGTCATGGACATTCCTGGGAGAACTTGAGCTAGAAATTACATTAGCATTTCTACCACAGTAGCTATCTGGTTTAACAGGAACAGAACTTAAAGGAGATAGTCAATCACTTTTAAGATGGGAATTTGAAGATGACCTCGAAGAGTAGCATCAATGTCAAGCGCTCTTCTACCATCTCTGGAGTAAATTTCCCCATGGGCTCTGCCAGTCTGGCCAGTGTCCTTCCAGTGAAGCTAAGGATCAGTGCGCAAGGCAAGTGGCAGTGTGGATTTAGCTCTGTTCCCAAATGTGTGCAGTCGCTGGGCTGCCCACTGGAGATGCTCCGGCCTTCTCTCCCCCACACGTGCCCTTCCCCCGTGTCCTCTCCAGTAGCCAACACCTGTCTTCACCAGCCAGGAGCTTGAAGACACACGGTGCTGCCGTGAGCACGCTGTCTATGCAATGAAAGATGGCGGCTGCTGCTTGCTACGCTTCTCTGGGGTGAGGGGGGAGAGTTAATTTTGGCTGCTGTCCATTCCCGGGTCTCCAGAACTGTCTGGTTATCACTGCCGTAGGACTCGGGGGTGAACAGTTACTCCAGCTGCCTGGTCTAAGCGGATTTATCAGGACTGACTTCACTCATCTGTTCACCCCACGCGAGTGATGCCAGCAACTCCAGGTTGGGCGGCCCACAGCAGTTGGGGGTACTTGCCCAGTGAACACGTTAGAATACTTGTGACCACAAGGTGACTTCTACACAAACCTGGCGCATGTAAATTCACTTCTAAATGCTACCTCTTGCAAGCAACCCACAACGTACCTATTGCGTGCTCCTGAAGTGACACTGGCATGAGATACCTCATTGTAAGAGCCAACCCTGTAGTTCAATGGGCACTGGAGTGGGCTCCCAGTGGGCCCCGGCCTGCAGGCCCAAGTTCCTGGGAACTGGTAGCTTCCGTAAACGTGGTAAGAGGTGGGATGAAGGGAGCCCTGGGCCCCCTAGTCTGCCTCCCGGTGCCAGGAGGGACAGCAAAGACCACCTCTCTGGGTGAGGGCTTGAGGGTCACACAGCGCACACCTGCGGGGCTGCACCTAGTTGCCACAGCGGCCACAGCAAGATGGTGACGACTTGCTTCAGGAGCACGGAATGCGGTCCCCTGTCCTGAGAACCCGGGTGGTCACGCGACCCGAGCAGAAAGAAGGTCCCCGGGTCCTTCTCGGGTGACGCGCTTGCCCGGGGCTGGGCCTGCGCAGACTCCAGTGAGTCGCCCTCAGGGGGAGGGAGGTGGAGTGGGGTGTTCTCTGGTCGGAGAGCTGTCGCTGTGTGTGGGCTGAGCCGCCACTGCGCCGTCGCGGGGAGAGGTCGTCCTGCTGGTGAGGACCACCGTCCCAGCTCCCGATCGACATGGAAAACTGAGTTTTCTGTCCCTGTTGCCAAAAAAGTACGCTTTTTTATTTACTAGTGGTTGATCATGTTTTCATGAGAATCTGTTTTAAATTACCATTTTTCTTTCATTTTGCTCAGATGTCTTAGCAATCTGTTGAATATTTGCAAATGTTTGGCCACTTGTATTTTATCCTTGTGTTGGTACTCAATAACTGATCATTAGAAAGCATCACAAAGCAGAAAGCATGACTTTGAACGAGCAGGCCGTTTGTTAGCTAGAAATGCTTGCGCAATTAGCTAGTCCTGCTGCCTGTTGAGCAGCGTGTTCTGAACCTAGGATAAGCCGTTGCTGTTGCGAAGCCCCGGAGGACTCTGGCTCAGGCTCCCTAGGCTCGGGGCGCTGGGATCCCCGTGGAAGACCGCACACAGAGGCACTCGGACAGCAGTGGGACCCACCTTTCCCCTCACCCTGAGGGCTCTGGCCCCGGAAGGGAGATGATTTCGTCGCTCCCCGCCCCTGCCTGCGGCCAGGGATGTGCTCAGGCTCTGGCGCGCACGGTGCAGGCGAGGGCTCCTGCTGGCCTGCGAACGGCTGAATCTGCTTCCTCCCCGAGAGGCTGCCAGCCTGACGGATGAGCTTGAGCGCACAGTCCTGTCCGGTGCTCAGTGCCTTGGGCCCGCGACCCGAGGCTGCAGGAAACGCGCAGAGCAGATGTCCGCCCGCAGCGCTGACCGTCGCCTTCGTGTGTCCACAACAGTGCAGGGAGAGGCGTGGGGGGGGGGCGGGGTGCTGCTCGGGACCTCGGCCCGGTCCCTGGCTGGCTTCACTGTAGTCGATCAGCCTTTTTTCAGCTCACTGTGTCCCTGTTTGGGGTCCTCACTTTGGTGAAAGTGACTCAACTGAAAGGTAAAACGAAACGGCAGAAGCATGAAGCAAATACTTGCAAGAAGCAGCACAACTGAGGGACGGCGTGCCGCTGAGGGTGAGCGGCCCATGCTCCCCGAGTGGGAGAGACCGGCGGCCTCGCTGCGGCGACCACCCTGGCCTACCCCGGCCTCTTCCTGGAAACGCCAGCGATGGGTGGGTACCCAAAGAAAGGGTAAAATCGACTGTAAAAGTAATTGGGAAAGGAAAAAATAGAAGCCCAGAAGTAAATGCCCAAGCACTCTGAGCAGGTAAAATGCGCCTCTTCTGAGTCCCGTCTGCAGCGCAGGCCGAGCTGCCGGCGGCTCTGGGGAGTCTGGACACCAGCTTCCTGCCGCTCCTCCCTGGAGTGCCGGGTCCTCTGCTCTGTCCTCAGACAGGGGAGACTCCGGTGGCCACTCCTTTCTGTCCTTGTATCTAAACAGACCTGGGAGGGGAGTTTGCAATTCGGACGGCCGCCTCTGGCTATGGCGGTGAGATGCTGTGGGGAGCTGAGGTCCTGGCTTCTCCCGCGTCCTACCGGAAATGGCCATGGCAGGCGCTCTGCTGGTGACCTCGGGAGTCCAGGGTGGCAAGGAACCAGGTGCATGTGGCACTGGCCTCGGGCACCCCAGCTGTCTCCATTTAAATGACTCCTGGCCTTTAAATCAAAGCCTGATGAAACAAACTCAAGAGGGGAAACCTCACATAAACATGACCATTCTAGTCTTACCTGTGCATATCAGTAAGTGAGCAAGAAAATCTCAGCTGAAATGTAACTGCTTCAAAATGAGATCACAATGACATCAATTGTCAATTTGTTTTAGTCAGGGAAAGTGAAAGAAGCAATGTTCATGGGTATCCAGTCCATTAAAAACGCCACTAGTGGGGCTGGGGATTTAGCTCAAGCGGTATAGCGCCAACCTTGGGCACACAAGGTCCCAAGTTCGATCCCCCTGGTACTGCAAAAAAATCGATCTTGGGCTGGGGATTTAGTTCAGTGGTTCCTGTGTCTGCCTTGTAAAAACACAAGGTCCCAAATTCGATCCCCGCTACCACATACCACAAACCACAGTGCCAGGTGTGGTGGCTCTCACACCTGGAATCCCAGCACTTAAGGAGGCAGAGGCAGGATTGTTGAGTTTGAGGCCCACCTGGGCTGCATAGTGAGTTCAGGGCCAGCCTGAACTACCAAAACTGAGACCCTGTCTCAAATCAGAAACACCATTAGAGTGGCACTCGGGTACACAGCTGGTTGCATACTGGGGTTAAACTGCCATCTTCAGTGTTTGAGTTGCTAGCTGGGTGTGCAAGCGCTCTTGCTCACGCTTCCTAGGAAACCTGGTGTAAGGAACTTCAGGCTTCTCTCCCGTTCTGCTCAGTACAGCACCCACTACCTAAGGGAGGAGAGGCTATTGGGCTCATGGGCTTCAGAGGTTCAGTTCAGTGTTTGGCTCCTGGACCAGAAGAGGCTTGGTGGCCAGGAAGCCTCAGGACTGGGAGGGGCCTACAGTAAACCTTTCCACAGACCTATCACCTACCACCTTCCATCTCCTCATGGCACACTGAGTGCCGAGCTGTTCTGCCAACAGACCCCCTGCGGACCAAGGCACCCCTGGTCCCCCCACCTTCCATAGCCCAGCCTCTGGACACGTGAGCCGATAGAGCGGACTTGACAGCACCTGGTCCCGATAGAAGCCTGCTACAGGGAGAGCAGTGCGGAGGCAGTGAGGACAGCCGAATCCCAGCAGAGACAGGCTGGCCGGGTCTCTGCAGCAGCCCCAGCTCTGGGCAGCACATGCTGGTTCAGGGGTGGCCGGTTGTTGAGCTGGTGTCAGAACAGGCCGGTGCTGTCCAAGTGGCCACCCTTTCACAGCCTGTAGATCCTGCTCATCCACCTCCTTAGCTGGCCCAGAAAGCACTTCATTAGCATGCGTGTAAAATTAAGACTTCTCTAGCTTGTAACATCTATTCCATAATCACAAACTTGGTAAAAATGGATTCAGACCGCTTTCTCCAAATTTCTAATTTCATTGACTCAGCTGACACTTAGCAAAACTTTTATTACAGATGGCTTGAATTAAAGGGGGAAGCAGAAGTATTTCAAACATTTAAGGGAACAAAATGCTAACTTTAAGTTTTTTTTTTTTTCCCAACAGATATTTTCTAATCCTTTCTACAAGGCAGGCCTTGTGCTAAGTACCAGAATAGAGCAACAGAGCCAGTCCACTAGGCATAGTGTTGGCTGATAATTCAAGAAAACAGAAGTGCAGCATAAGTGTCGCGGAGTGACAGCCCTTTGTCACCCATGTGCACTTCTATCGAAGCACAGACACACATACTTGTGTGTGGGTGGATACAGGCATGGAAAGAGCAGGTGTGCAGGCAGGAGACGCAGCAGCCCCGAGACCGAGGGAGATAAATGTCTGACTACACTGCCGTGATAACAGCCGGGGGCTGCTCACGGCATGTTAGCAACAGACTCTCAGCATCCTGGGCTGGGTTCAGAAATACCCAGTGTAACGGGCTGGATTTGAAGGGTGACCTCCAGTGCAAGGGTGGAGAAGGGCAGCCAGGGAAGTGCCCTGTGGGACCAGAGCCCACCCGGTGGGAGCAGCAGGAGGCGCCACTGAGGCTTGGGACCTACAGTGTGTTCAGTCTTGCCCCAAACTGCACCAGTGAAGAGCTATTTCGCCTATGGAAACACAGGCTTATGTTCCTTTGGGGTCCTGGTCATGTGTGAATCAACCAAAATGCTCTTGTGTAAGTTTGCAAAACTCCTGGGCTCAAAGGAGAAAAGCAGGGCCAGAGACTTAGCTCGGTGATTCCAGTGCCTACCAAGCAAGATCCCTGGTAACCACATAAAACAATACTGGGTGTGGTGACTCTCAGCCACCAGCAATTCAGTACCACATACCACAGTGCTGGGAGTGGTGGCTCAAACCTGTAATCCCAGCATTTGGGAGGCAGAGGTCGGAGGGAGGATTGCGGAGTTCAAGGCTTGCCTGGGCTCTACATAGTGAGCTCAGGGCCAGCCTGAACTACAAAGCGAGACCCTGTCTCCACAGCCTCCAACCCTGCAGAGATTGCCTCACTTACAGGTCTGTTTTTCATGTCAATCGCTTTGGCCTCATGATCCAACCAGCACAGAAGGGGTCCTGACCGGAGATCTCTGGCTCTGTCCCTCACATCGCTGCCCCTATATTTAATGTTCCCAGACACGTCATGAGCCCATGAGTTCAGGCAGCTTACCATCTTTTCCATGGTTTCATTGTGCGCTGCAGATGTGATATCAGCCCTTTTGCACACGGGCAGCTTTCCTGCTTAGGCCACGTATGATTTTGATTCGTTCACAAACTGGCCAATAGCCTGTCGCATGCCTGGAAGCAGCTGATCTAAGCATAGTCTTCTGAGTAGACACAGGGACACAGGACAGAACTTCCACATGACATTTGGGAACCGCTTTCAACAAGTCACTTAAAAATAAAAGGGCGGGCGGGCCCGGAGATTTAGCTCAGTGGTTCTGGTGCCTGCCTCACAAGCGCAAGGTCCGGAGTTCGATCCCGGTAACCACATACAATGCTGGGCGTGGAGACTCACCCCCACCAATGATCAATACCGCGTACCACATTGCCGGGGGTGGTGGCTCACGCCTGTCATCCCAGCACTCGGGAGGCAGAGACAGGATTCCTGAGTTCATGGCGGCTTGCCTGGGCTACACAGTAGTGAGATCAGGGCCAGCCCGAACTACAAAGCGAGACCCTGTCTAAAAAAAAAAAAAATCAAAATAAAGGTGCTGGCAACATGGCAGTAAATAAGAAATGAACACATTTTGAGAGACTTGGAACAAAGCAAACAACCTTATCTAGAACAATGCTTAGATGTCTCAATTCTCCCCCCTTGATACAGCTCTTAGCTGCGTGTCCCCAAGAGCCCTGTGCTCATAGGCGGGGCTCTTGGTAGGTGACTGAATCATGGGGCACTAGAGCTAAAAGGGGGTGGGTCAGGTTGGAGGAGGGGCACTGGGGTGTGGCCTGGTAGGGCGTGCCTTGCTCCCGGTTGCTGCTTAGCCTTGCTGGTTCCTAGCCGGCATGAGAGCAGACGTCTCCGCCAGCTCCTTGTCTCATGGCCTGTCCCTGTGAGGTAAAATGGCTCCCTGCTTTAAGGTGTTCTCCCCTACACACCTGTCAGGCCCCGTCTGAGGAAGGGCTGGTACTTGACGAGTGGGCACCTATGTTTTGGTGGGACTGTGAGCCGGCAAGTGTGCAGGAGGAGGCTGTGTAAGGCCGGGGAAGAGGCCTGCGGCTGTCTGATCTCAGACAAGGAGTGGGCACACTGGCTGCTGTGCGGGCAGTGGCTTTGCTGACGTGTGGCTCCCACAGTGCAAGACAGAAGGTGACTGGGCTGGTGGGGTGAGCAGGACCGGGCAGCTGCAGTCCCCAGGTCCTGCCAGCTGGGGGGACGTGAGCAAGTCGGGAGGGCCAGGGGACACTTGGTGCTGAGGCCAGGACTGACTGGGTCTCGTAACCTCCACTGACCGGCCTTGCCCTGTTCCCGCCTTCTCTAACTCCTAACATCACCCTGCAGGCCCCATTGTAAGGGTTGTCTGGGATCTGACCAAGTGGTGCACAGCTGCCACCTACGTCAAAGAGCCGCAGCTGTGTGAAGGGGACGGGTGTTGTCTTCACTGGCCTGGCCTCGCTCTCCAGGCACAGACGACTGTGGCCCTGGGCTCTGCTCAGGCAGGAGCAGAGAGGCTGGGGTGAGGCCAGGGCCCTCAACACGGGCAGCTCCGGGTGGGCGGCTGAGGATGCAGCCTGGGGACTTGGCATTTCAGAAGGCAGCTGGGAGGAGCAGGCCTCGGGGAGGCCGGCTGATAACTGTTCTCATTTGGGGGCTACTACGAACAGGACGGCACGGAATATCTCCACTCTTTGGGACTGTTACAATATCCCACAGGCCGAGTAAACAGCAACTTCTCACATTTCCTGCCCTTGGAATCTGGGTGTCGAAGATGGGCCCCAGCGGACTTGGTGTCTGGTGAGGCCCAAGCCACAACTGTGCCCCGCTGAGGCAGCCCCAGGGGCGAAAGGCAGACACGGACCCGGGCGTGGTGGGCACCCCTGAGATTCCAGCACCCGGGATGCAGAGGCAGGAGATCGCCCTAGAGCTTCAGGGTAACCTGGGCCTACATAGTGAGTTCAGGGCCGGCCTGAGCAACACAGCAAGATCCTGTCTCAAATGCAGCCCTGGGCTCTAACCGGGCCCCTGCGTGCCACGGAAACGCTCTGCCGTGAGCTAACCCAGCCGCTAGGAGGGCCATCTTTACCTGAATCACACCATGCTGAACCTAAATCTGAAGCTTTTCCGGGACTTTGCACACACCAAGGGGCGGGGTGCAAAGATACTTCAGGTGGCTGACACCCCCTGCATTGCTCGGCTACAGTGCATCTCGAAGGGCTTCCCCAGCCTGCTCGGAAAGGGATGCTGCCCTGGTCCTGGGGCGTGGCACAGATGCCACGGTGTAAGGGACGCCTGCTTCTGTGCAGTCTCCAGCCCTGCCCCCCCCCCGGGCCTCATAGCACGGTGTGGGGGGGGGGCACAGCGCTTCCAGGAGACCGACTCGCAGCATCCTGTGACGCCTCGGCTGAAGGGGCCTGCGGCCCCCACCCCCCACCCTGGTGGCTGTGCCCCGAGGCACCTGGTGCTACGGGAGAGTGGCATGGGGCAGGGAGGGCGTTTCCCTGGCTCCATGTGAGCAGTGGGAATGGGCCTCGAGGAACCAGCCCGAGCACTTCAGCCAGGTGCTTTGAGGGAAAACTGAGGCGGAAGCCAGGCGGCTCCCTCTTTCCTGTCCCACTCGGCCTTGCTCGCCGCTGGGCAGCCCGGCAGGCGCGATCTGCTCGTGCAAAAGGCTTGAAGGGGCCAGGAGGGCAAGTGCTGAAGAGCACAGATCAAGCCCTTACCCGCAGGCAAAGGGGCTGGGCGTGGTATGCACCTGTAATCCTGGCTACGCAGGAGCAGCCCAGTGAACCCCACCCCGGGTGACTTCCCCAGCCCTTCTCTGAGACTGGTCTTCCTGAGTAGCTAAGTCGGCGAGGAGGGCCAGGGGCCCAATCTAATGCCGACCAGGCCCAGCAGGAGGTGCCGCTCCCCCACAGGGTGGGGGAGCCGAGGCCTCGGAAGTCGCCCTGGCGAAGGGCCAGAAAGTGGTAGCAAGGAAGACAGGCTTTGGAAGGGAAAGGTGGAGCTGTCAGCGTGTGTATGCACCCCACCCCACCCCACCCCACCCCACCACAGCTGAGCTCCAGCCGCCAGGCTCAACCCCACTGAGGAGCTGGGCCGAGGTCCGTCCGCGGAGGGCGCCGCCTGCCGGGCTCGGGTGTACGGCGGGCCCTGGGGACACCGACCTCAGCTTCACCTCGATCTGCGGAGGGGGAGGGGCTGCGTCCCTGCTGGGGTTTGATCCCAGCCGCTCCTCTGGCCGCAGGTGGGCGCACAGCACACGCACCTACGCATTGGGGGGTTTTAACCCTGATGCTCTTTGGTGGAGGGCAAGGCCCTGGCAGCTCTGCTCCGCTCCGCTCGCCAGCGTCTGTGTGGGCGCCTCCCCCGCTACCCCAGGGTCGGGCCGGCGGGCACCCTCCAACACACCTGTGAAAGCGTGCGCTCGGCCCGCGGCACCCACAGGGACAGACTGGCGGCCCGGCCTGGTCGGGGACTCGCCCCAGAAAGCCCGCTGGACTCGGGCGGCTTGAAGGCGGCCCACATCCGCCTTTGGTCTCGGCCGCGAACTTCATGGAGCGCTTGTTCTTCCAACCCTGCCACCACGCCTATTTTTTAAAACTACCTTTTGTCTTTGAGGCCAGATCTAAGTTGGCCAAACTGGACTCAATTTCACAAACCACCTGCTGGCGCTGGCAATTGATCTAGAGACAAAGCGAGAGGGCAGGAGGAAGAGGGCACAGAGGGTCCCCGAGGACGTGAGTGTAGTCAGCATTGCTGAGCTGCTCACCGAAAAATGGTAAATTTTGATGTGTCAACAATTCCATATTTTCTTACAGAATTTTATTAAACCGGTTGGATTTGATATATCGATTGCCATATTGAGTAATCTTTAAAAATGTAAAGGAGGGCCGGAGATCTAGCTCAGTGGGTCTGGCGCCTGCCAGGCAGGGTCCCTGGTTTGCTCCCAGGTAACCATATACAATACTGGGCATGGTGACTCATGCCCACCAGCAATCAGTACCACATGGTACAGTGCTGGATGTGGAGGCTCACGCCTGTCGTCCCAGCACTGGGGAGGCAGAGGCAGGATGTGCTGGGTTTCAGGTTTGCCTGGGCTGCATAGTGAGCTCAGGGGTCAGCCTGAACTACAAAGTGTGAGATCTGTCTCAAGGAATTCTGTGTTCCAAGGAGGCCCTTCCCCCTTTGAGTAGCCCAGCAGCAGCTTCCTCTAGGAAGGAATGCGCCTCTTGACACAGGACAGCGGCCGCCACCATACATCTTAGACCCAGGCAAAGGAGCTGACATGCGGTTCTGTACTGTGTACAAGATGGGCAGCTGCTTGTCCTGACTTCAGTGCATCCGAAGTGGTAGAACCGGGTGTTGGGCAGAAGGGTCGGGTGGAGACTTCTATGGTTTCCAGGAAATGTCAAGCTGACAGACTGGGTTCCCGTGGTCGGCTCCAGCCTGAGTTAGGAAGTGGCTCTTTCACTAGGCATGAGCCAGAAAAGCGGCTGCTTCCACCCCAGTCTGAGTCCGCACAGCACAGCTCAGCACCAGGGGACAGGACTGGCTGCCTCCCGGTGGATCTGTGGCCTCGGGCTTGGCCCCAGGGTGCTCAGGGGTGGAAGAGAGCTGTGGTGTAAAAGGCTGCGTCTCCCGGGGACTTCTGACTTGCCTGCGCTGTTGTAATGGCATTTGGTGGTGCGATTACATCGTGGACGTGGAAGCATCAGTGAAGAGAATTTGTGCCCTTACAAAAGGGACCTCAGAGCTGCCTCGCCACTCTTCCTTGGGGACACGAAGTGCCCTCCAGGGAGCGCTAGGGGTTGTGGCCTTTGCCGGCACCTGGATATATATCCCATGGTGCAGCTGGAACGGACAGGTTCTGGTGTTTGTAAGCTGTGCAGCCTGGGGTGCTACAGTGGCCCAGCCAGACCCAGGAGGGCCACTCCTTGCGAGATGCGCAGCCGCAGACCTTGAGCAGAGGCGTGAGAAGCGGATCCCTCCAGCTGGCAGAGGTGAAGGTGCTGCTTCAAGTTGAAGTCCCAAAAGAGCTTCTGAAACAAGTGCCTGATAGACCAGCGGTCACTGAGACACTCAAAGTGTACGAGTCTAGAATTTCCCCCTCCATATAACCAATCTTGGAGCTTCCGCTACAGCAACAGCAAATGAAATTGTAGTCCTCCGGCCTCGGCCTCCCAGTGCTGGGGTTACAGGCATGTGCCATGCACAGCTGCCATTCCTTAATATGACAGCATGACAGTTCGTGTTCCACAGTGGACTCTGAAGCCTTATCAGTGCCCTGTCCATCCTTTATTACAGCTGGTTTGTCATGTTTTGCATGAATTTTTACCCAGTTTTGTGTTAGCCTGAGAAATGTGGTTCTGAGAAATGTAGACCTTCCGGACATTGACATCTTCCATCTACGGTATCAAACACCCCAACAGTAAAGTCTTTAAACTCTGGGGACCTACAAGGGCCATTCCTGGGTCATCACTTTTCCTCCAAAGTTCAGATTTTAAAATCACAGTCTTTTTTTTATGGAAGACAGACTCCTGGGTTATCTTCAAGAAATAACCAGGGCCGGAGATCTAGCTCAGTGGTTCTGGCACCTGTCCTAACTAGGCACAAGACCCCTGGTCCGATCCCCGGTAACCATACAATAGGCATGGTGGCTCATGCCCGCCAGCAAGCACATACCACAGTGCTGGGCGTGGTGGCTCATGCCTGTAATCCCAGAACACGAGAGGCAGAGGCAGGAGGACTGCTGAGTTTGAGGCTTGGCTGGGCTACAGTGAGCTCAGACAGCCTGAACTACAAAGGAAGACCTTGTCTCAAAAAAAAATCCCAGCTATGCCAGACGTGGTGGCTCATGCCTGTAATCCCAGCACTTGGGAGGTAGAGACGGGAGGATTGCTGAGTTTACGGCGGCTTGCCTGGGCACCATAGTGAGCTCAGGGCCAGCCTGAACTACAAAGCAAGACCCTGTCTCCAAAACGCAAAAAAAAAAAAAAAAAAAAAATCCAGCTGTCTAGCTTGGAATAATCATAGTTCATTTTGTTACTCTTGAAGTGAAACTGGGTTTTCCTGAATGTCACACAAATTCTAATGTAGACTCTATGGTTATGACTTAATCAGTTCTATTGGTTTGTCTAGGATAAATCTCACCTCCATTACTTTTACACCAGTGCAAATGTCTGCAAGTGAGAAAGGAAGGAGCTAGCAGTGTCAGGAGACTTCTAACTTCAGATATTCTAACTTCAGGGGCTGCCCCTCTGTCCCCGGAGGGACCCAGGATCCGCGGGAGGGGGGCATCCGTGGACCCCACATTGAGATCCACTGTGCTGCCCTAATACTAAAGCTATACACCCTTTGGCCTGACGGGGGCACTCCACCCTCTCCTCTCTCCTCTCTCCTCCTCTCTCCTCCTCTCTCCTCTCCCATACTCCAACCTGGAGCCCAAAGAAGCCAGGATGGAAAACCCGGGAGACTCTGCGTTTGAGGTCAGACTTTGCTTATTTCGTCAAAGAAGGCCACAGGACCCGACAGGCCAGGGCAGCCGCCACTGCTTCTCTCGGCAGCACGGGGGCGCCAGTGCGCAGGATGCCTGCCTGGGGCCGACCTGGTCCGTCCGCAGGGGCGGGGTTCACCGAGGCCCCGCCCGAACCTTGGCTAGCGCGTTGGCCGTGGGTCTGCGGACCAAGCGCCCGGGGCGTGTTGGCCCTGGCCACACGGGTCTCCCTGCCTGGGTCCTGTCACGCTGCCCGGCACCCCGCAGGGGCCGCCATTCCCTTCCCTCCTTCCCGCTGTCTTATTTTGATTTAGTAATGTTGCAGCCTGTATCTCTATAGGGTCTAATTGATATCAAATAGCTTAAATGCTGGGGCTGGAGATTTAGCTCAGTGGTTCCAGCGCCTGCCTTGCAAGCGCAAGGCCCTAAATTCGATCCCGGTAACCACATATAATGCTGGGCGTGGTGACTCACGCCCACCAGCCATCAATACCACATAGCACAGTGCCAGGCGTGGTGGCTCACGCCTGTCATCCCAGCACTAGGGAGGCAGAGGCAGGAGGATTGCTGAGTTCAAAGCTTGCCTAGGCTGCATAGTGAGCTCAGAGCAGCCTGAACTACAAAGTGAGACCTTGTCTCAAAAAAAACTTAAATGCCTGCTGTTTTCCATTTTTTTCTACTTTAAATTTCTTCCAAGTCCTTTAGATAGAAACTTCTTGCTTCCACGTTATTTTCCCTGACTTGATGGCTTTTTTCTACTTTTCAATTAAAAGCAAATGGTGGAAAGGCGGTAGAGAGCGAGGGCGCCCCCACCAGGGCGCTCAGGGCACTGAGGTTCGGGGCGGCGGTTCAGGTGCGCCTCGGCCCGGCCCCGGCCCCTTTTCCGTCCCTCCCGGTCACAGATGGCGAGAGGAGGGAGCTGGAACCCCGTGGAGAGGCAGAGCCCCCGGCCAGGACGCCGCGCCGGGAAAACTCGTTTCCCTCCGGGATCGGACTCGGCGTGTTTGCCCCGCGGGAAGCGCCGCTGCCCCGGCCTGAGGAGCTCGGACAGCCTCGGCCTAGATGGGCGTCACTCTGGGTGTTTTAACCTTCTAATCTACCCGGACGGACGCCCTGATGAGTGACAGCGCCGAGGGCGTGTCCCTCCCGGAGCCCGCGGCTTCCCGAGTGCTTTCTCCGGAGGTGACAGCCGCCAACTCCCCGTGCCGGGGTGTCCGTGCCGGGGTGCGGTGTGGCCCGGAAAGAACACGCGGGGTCCTGGGCGCCGGGACGGGTCGCTGCCCGCGGCGCCTGGGGCGGCCGGGGCGGCGGGCTGGCGGGTGAGGTGCTGGGGCTCCGCCTGGCGGAGGAGCGTGGCCTCCTGGCTGCAGGCGGCTTCACGTCCCAGGCGGCGCCGCGAGCCCTCCTGTCCCCAAGGCCGGCCAGGGGCCGCGGGCCTGGGTGAGCTCCGCGCCGCCCGCCCAAGGGCTGCTCCTGCCGGCAGCGAGCCGGAGCCGCAGGCCGAGGCATTGAACAGGCCTGGCTTAGCGGGGTCTTGGCCTTAAGTTGGTGGAGGCGTTTTACATCTCAGGCGCCTGAAGAGAGTGGGAGAAAGGATCGTCACTTCCACTAATCACGGCAATTTTGCTTTGAATTTTGTTTTATTATAAAGCTAAGTCTCTTATTTGGGGGCCTCGGGCCCTTGGAACTGCTCTTGACAAGCCATCGCCGGGGTCCCGTGTCAGCAGGCACAGAAGCGATGGCACACAGACAGCCCCCCTCGGTACAGAGCAGGCGGAGCAGGAGTCTGCTGCGGGAACACTCGGGAAGGGCCCGCCCAAGGCGGGAACCCCACTTTGTCTAAAGCCTGATACCTGGTCCCGCTGAGTTCAGTCGGCAGTAGAGGCTGGACTGACAGACCGCTGTGGCCCTCGGAGAAGCTGGGCCGTGCCAGGGCCTTGGACCCCCGAGGGCTCGCTAGGCCTCCTCGCCTTTGTCTCACGGCACTTGGCCGCCGGTGGCATTTGTGAGGACCGGGTGGTGCGGTCCCTCGGCTCTGCGCTGTGGTTTGTTTGCCCGCCCAGCAGGCCCAGCCCAGGGCGTCACTTCCGCAGGGAGGAGGAGGGGTCGTCCTGACCGGGCTCCACCCTGCCTTGACGGGGACAGTCTCCCACTGCAGAGCCCCGCACAGCCGGAGCGGCCCCCAAATCCAAGCCTTCTAAAGCACCTACGTGATGCCATAGGGGAAAATTCCATATTATGCAGCTGTCTCATGCACAAAAGTACATAAAATACTGTATAAAATGATCTTAGAGCCAGAGATTTAGCTCAGTGATACCACGCCTACTTTGGAAGCACAAGGGCTGGAGTTTTATCCCTGGTACTGCAACAAAAGAACTTTGGACTGTTTTTTTACTTTGGTTCCGTTCAAATATTCCAAGACCTTAAACTGAAATGTGGAATACCTATGGTCCTGAAGATCGTGGACGGGCCCACTCTTTCTCCCTCGAGGTTACCCCTGCCTGCCTTCCAGCCGGCCCACCTCCCCCGGACCCAGCCAGTCCCGTCTCTGGGTAACCTGGAAATGGCCCAGTCCCAAGAACTGGTCACTCCGGCTGAAGCTGACCACGCCACAGAGCAGTGGCCTCTGCGGGCGCTGCCTCTGGGCTGGTGCGTTGTGGGAGGTCACCGCTGCATTTCTCCTGGTCTGCGGGCCACTCCCTGCCCACAGCCCCCGGAAACCCCATGAGTCCGGCTTCCCGCTCTTGGTCAGCATTTGGCTTACCAGGCATGTTTTAACAATCCATGGTATAAGGGACCAGCTTTAAAAATATCCTTATCCCAAAGTCAAGGTTTTTGAACTTTTATCCTATATATTAGCCTGGGGGAAAAACTGGCAGAAATCTGAGAAATGAATCTATTTCCCACCTTGATCAGGGAAGTTTTTGTCCTACCTATTCCTGACTGGGCTTCCCTGGAAAATTAGACATGAACTCTATTCGTATGCGTCTTGATTCATCCTTTTTTTTTGAGACAGGGTCTTGCTTTGTAGTTCAGGCTTGGCTCTGAGCTCACTAGGCCAGGCAAACCTGGAACTCAGCAATCCCTCCTGTCTCTGCCTCCTGAGTGCTGGGATAACAGGTGTGAGCCACCATGCTCGGCACTGTGGTATGTGGTGTTGATTGCTGGTGGGCGTGAGTCTCCACGCCCAGCATTCTATGTGGTTACCAGATCAAACTTCAGGACCTTGCACTTGGGAGGCAGGCGCTGGAACCACTGAGCTAAATCTCCGGCTCTCAAACTGTTTTTTTCTGTTTAGCAACGTGCATTTCCATTTCCTCTGGTTTTTCACGGCTTGATAGCTGATTTCATTGCCAAGTAACGTCCCATTAGTAGTTTGTTCATTCAACCTGCTGGAGGGAGTCTTGATTGAGTCTAAGCTTAAGCTTTAGTTATATCTTTAAAGCACTGCCTCAGTCACTTGTCATTGGGATAAAATACTTGACAGCCACTTGAAAGGAAAGGCTCGCTCTGGGCTGTTCTGGAAACTTCAGTCCCTGGCTGGCTCCAATGCAGCAGCAGCCTGGAGGGGGGAAGGGCCTGGTGAGGAGGGAGGGGAGCTGCTCGCGGCTGCAGACAGGAGCACAGGCCAGGGAGGTGGGCTTTGGGTCCCAGCCCCGCCTCTACCTCCCAGACCTGTGGCCTCATGGCACGTCCAGCATCCTAATGGTGCCCCAGTTATGCCATCGCCCCCAAACACGCAAGGCTTTGGGGGCCTCTAGGGCCTAATCCATGACACATGCCTATCTAACTGGGAGAAAAAGCGATACACATAATTGACTTCCTTGTTCTCTACCTCTTGCAAGTTGATTCCCCACCTACGTGTCTCTGCACATTTCCTAAGAATTATAGACTGATGTCAGAGCCTTAGCAATTGCTGCATAACAAGTATCTCCAACTTAGAGGCATAAAGCAACAGTAACTACTTCATGCCTGCGGAAGGGTAGGAAGGGGCCCTGGGAGTGTTCTACGAGGATGGACGGCTCGGGCCCAGCGCCTCACGAGCTTGCGGCGCCATGTCATCAGTGGTTTCGGGTCACTCGTGGGCGGATGGACACTGGCTGCTCCGGTCCCCCACAGCATGGCAGCTGTGGCGAACCCCTGGTGTCTCCTGGTGTGGCCTCGGAGAACACACGGGGGCTTCTCCAGGCTCCTGGTCACGCAGGACACGGGAGCAGTGTGACACTGTGGAGATCACTCTGACGACTACTTAGAAAAATTTGGGGGTTTAATATTTTGTGGAAAACTTTACAATTGGGGAAAAGGGAAAATTACAAATCTTCTTGGGGCTGTTCTGGGCACTGGGGATTGAACCCAGGGCCTCAACACATGCCAGGCAAGCAACTCGAGTACTGAACTATTTGCCAGCAACAGCTTCACTTACATGTATGAAAGCAAGTGGCAGCCCTAATAAAGTATTAACATACAGTATGAAGACTTAAAATTTCATGCAAAGGGGTTAGGGATTTAGCTCAAGTGGTAACCATGCCAACCTTAGGTGCATAGAGGCCCGAGTTCAATCCCCGGTACCACAAAAAAAATTCATGCGAAAGAATCTGTTCACATGTGGATGTAGGAAGATTGCAGGAATCGGTTAACTTGCATGTGCTTAAATCTCAACACAGCGTAGGCATTTGTCACAGTCCGAGGTGTGACGGAAAAACCTACCCGTGGGAAAGTCGCTCCACAGTCTCTCCAACAGTGCCCCTCCCCCAACACTGATGAAATTGTTGTAGGCTCAGCCCCAGAGCCTTTGCGCTCCTGCTTATTTATAAAAAACGTCTGCCTTAGGTACCTCGTACCTCAGTCTCTACACCCACACACCAGGGAGGGCAAAGGTGAGGTTCCAGTCTGTTTCGGAATGTGACGAAAACATGAAAACACTGTCCCAGAGAGCAGAGAAGGGTAAACACGGGGAAGGCTCCTGCAGCAGACGTGCCAGAAACCTCTGGGCCTGGTGACTCGGGGTCGTCAACACCCTGCGGTACTGAGCACTGTTTACTGTCCTGGCTGCACAGGGCCGCGACTATCGACCGGCGACAGCAGGATCATCCAGGGGAAAACGTCAAAAGCCCAGTGGGTGTCTCCTGATGTCACCAGAGTCCCGTGGCTTCTGGGCTTTGATCCTCTGCCCTGTCTGGTCCCACACCAGGGTCCTGTTGAGCTCCTGTGAGGACGTTATTGCTTCACAAAGGGACCCTGGGCCAGGGGGAAAGCTGCCCATGCGACACGGGTCTCTTGAGTACCTACTATGCGCGGGGCTGCCGTCCAGTGCACGCTAGGGTAGCTGCGTGTTGTGTACTCACACCCTGGGTCGTGCGCTCCCTGAGCTGGGATCTGTGCTTCTTGATGGCCTTTACCTAGAACCGTAAAGAGCGCGAAGCCCACAACCTGCGTGTGCAGTAAATCGGAGTCGAATTCATGAACAAAGGTCCCGTGTTTGCAGCAAGTAACTATCGCGCGGCGACAGGCCCTGAGCTCCGAGGCGCGGCCTCCACGGCCCTGGTTGCTCTAACGTTCCCGGCGATCCGCGGAGCAGGCCCTGACGTCAGCGCCGTTTCCGTTTCCGGGCAAGGGCGGCCCGGCGGAGAGAGCCCGACTCCGACTGCTAGGCTTCTGAAACGCCAGGTCGTGTTCTTTAAAACCGAAGAATGAACTTTGGGAACAACGCAGGTTAACAGTAGGAAAACTTATTGAAGAAAGCCTCTGGTGAAGAAGGGGGACAGAAAAAGGGGGTGGGGCTGAGGATGGGAGACGCCCCCTCACCTCACTTTCCAGGGGGGCTTCTGTATGGAACAAAGCCACGAGGTGAGGCCGGTTTAAAATGGGGACAAAACTAGAATCAACCACTAACGTTGCAATAGTCACTTTGGTAATACTGGCTGGAGGCGTTACAAGATCAGTGAGTTGACACCAAGTGTAGTCACTTGGGCGATACTGATTACCGGAGATCCAGTGGGAAAGGAAGTCGTTAAGCCTCGAGGCTTTTCATCCGGCCTTTCCCAGGGAGCGGGGAGTTAAGCTCTTGGTCTCCACCCCAGAGATGAAGCCTGCTTGGGATAAAGAGCAGTGAGATTCCTTGAGGGTAGGGAAGTTTCTCCTCTGGTAATGCTGACCTTCAGGCAAGGTCTCCTTGACTGTCCTCCATGTGGGCTCCTGGGTGGGCTTTTTGAGGGCCGGTCCTAAGACGTCCACCTAGCTTACCACAACACTGACCCGCGGGAACGGCAGTGTGGGGGGGGTGGTATTCTTCATACTTGGTCTTCTCTACCCGCTCTTGGGTGTATCAGACACTGCCCTATCTGCCAATAAAAACATGTGGACGGGAGAGGAAGACTAGGAGGCCATCCGTCCCATCGCTAAGGATAGCTGGGCTGTGGACGGCTTCAGGCCCCAAGCCACCTACACACGTGCGCTCACACCCCACCCCTGCCCCACACCTGTATGCAGCTCTCCTGGATACTAGAAATGCCACTAGCTACTCCTATTTCCATGAGTGGCCTTAATTGATTGCAGTTAAAATTCCTCAGCCTTGCATTCGCGGAGGAATTCTTTTACAAAATTTACATCAGCAGGAACCCGGTATCACTTGACCTTCAGTCTTTTTTTTTTTTTTTTAGACAGGGTCTCGCTTTGTAGTTCAGGCTGGCCCTGAGCTCACTATGTAGCCCAGGCAACCCTCGAACTCAGCAATCCTCGAACTCAGCAATCCTCCAGTCTCTGCCTCCCGAGTGCTGGGATGACAGGCGAGAACCACCACACCCGGCACTGTGGTATGTGGTATTGATGGCTGGTGGGCGCGAGTCACCATGCCCAGCATTCTATGTGGTTACCGGGATCGAACTCAGGATCTTGCGCTTGTGAGGCAGGCGCTGGAACCACTGAGCTAAATCTCTGGCCTCTTCAGTCTTTTACCATAATCTCCTCTAAACAGAAGCCCCCACTACTGTTTAGGTGGATGGGGAGAGGACATGAAAGTAGATGAACTGGAGGTGGACCGAGGTCATTCCTGTTGGGACTGTGACTCAGTTTCTCCAGGGCACGGGTTTTGCATCGAGACACGGGTGGTGGTGACATGTCAAGTTATTTGTTCAAACATCTCGAGCTAAAAAGTACAGCTTCCTGGACGTGGATTAGCTCTTAAAGCTCTTGTCTCTGCTCACAGCAGCCCAGAGGCTTCTGGGAGGGAGGGCTGCAGAGTGACTTCTGAAGTGCAGTGGGGATCATATCACACAAGTGGGCAGCTGCACCATGCATGGTAGGTGTATAAGGTTGGCATTGAAGCAGGGATTGGGCAGAGTCCTCTGTCCGGGCTATACCAAAGAGCTGAGTGAGGATCACACTCGGTGGGCTCCTACAAGACATGGTTTGAATAGTGAGTTGACGGCTTGTGATTGGCTGATTTGGATAATAACCAAGTTAGGTTGCAGTGCACTGTACAGACAAAACTGTAGGGAGGCAGTTGAGGCCAAACCTAAACTCTAAGCTCCTCATAGAGAAGACAAAGTATTGTCAGTGAGAATGGGAGGACAGGAAGGTTCTCTGCTTTTCTTTCAAAGAACAAGAACAGGCCTGGTCGCTCCTACCTTTTATTGCCTCACACTAAAAGTGGGAGTCTGGACAGACTGGGGAGGCAGATGGGGCCCTGCTACCTGGAAGCTGCTGACTTGGCCACATAGGGGGGAGTCGGCTGCTATGAGGTCTGCACTCCTGAAGTTTCCTAGAGTTTCACTGACTGTCACTTAGCAAGAACTCATGCTATTACATAGTTCTGATCGTGATACTTACAAAACACCCAAAGTCAGAAAATTAAAATACAAGTGGAATTAGTTAAAAGGGGCATAAAGCCTATATGAGTATTAAAAACACTGTAGAGCAGAAGATTTAGCTCAGTGCTCACGGTACCTGCCTAGCAAACACAAGGTTCCTGGTTCGATCCCCAGTAATCACATACCACAATACTGGGCACAGTGTCTCAACGCTCACCAGCAGTCGGTACCACACACCACAGTGCCGCCTATAATCCCAGCACTCGGGAGGTGGTAGAGGCAGGATTGCTGAGTTCAAGGTTTGCCTGGGCTACACAGTGAACTCAGCCAGCCTGAACTACAAAGCGAGACCTTATCTCAAAACTGTAATTTCAAGCAATTAGCAGTTAGGGAGTCAATTAGATTTTAGTCATCCTTGCTAAATTGAAAGCTCAGATAACTTAATTTCAGGAAAGTTACTGGTTTTGATCCTTAAACCAGCAGGCTCTGAGACGCTGTTACTCTGACCAAAGGCTGTGATCTGAATCACAAGTAAAGCATATTGAAAAGGAGACACCAAAGGGAAAGAATACTTTTAAAGCCCCAAATCTGGATGCTTTTGGTTGTAGGAAGGTTGTACAATCCCCTTCAGACACCACTTACGCTGTCCTAGGGGCTCTTCATTGTGACCTCCAAAAGCTTCGCCTCCAAACACCACTAACCTATGAAATTGGAGACTGTTTCTAACAAGGCCTCTGGGGGACATATTCAGATCATAGCAGTAAGCTTCTGTCTTATTGCTGAGACAAAATACCCAATACCCAAAGTTAGAGGAAGGCTTTGGCTCACAGTGGGTAGAGGTTTCAGTCGATAACTGGCTGACTCCAAGGCAGGGTGGTCCAGCGGGCAGGAGGGAGAGAAGCAAGGGCCAACCAGAGCTCTCTTATCCAGCGTACCTGTGGCAGTCAGCCCTCACACCCTTAATCCAACTGCCTTGGATTTTAGCACTGCACCATGAATCAATACCAGCATCATACTCTAGATCTAGCCTCCTCTGAAAAAGCCCCACCTATATGACCTCGTGAGTCTGAGAAGACATCTAGATAACAGCCTCCAAGACCTGTTACCTGGTATAGAAATAACCAGCTCAGGGCCGGAGGGTTAGCTCAGTGGTTCCAGCGCCTGCCTCGCAAGCGCAAGGTCCTGAGTTCGATCCCCGGTAACCACATAGAATGCTGGGCGTGGAGACACGCCCACCAACAATCAACACCGCATACCACAATGCCGGACGTGGTGGCTCATGCCTGTCATTGCAGCACTCGGGAGGCAGGGACAGGAGGATTGCTGAGTTCGCGGTAGCTTGCCTGGGCCACCATAGTGAGCTCAGAGCCAGCCTGAACTACAAAGCGAGACCCTGTCTCAAAAAGCAAAAACAAACTAACCAGCTCACAGGTCTGCATCGAGGATGGTAAGAAATGCCACGTTTGTGCTAAGCATCTGTCCGGTCCTGGCCCTGCTGGGTTGGCTGAATGCTTGGCTGAAATTGGTTGAATCTCTGCTACATTCTGAGCTCTTAAGCACCCTAACAGAATTGAGGAACTTTGTGGGAGAGGTGATCAGGCAAACACGGTTGTTTTTCCAAATTCATTGCAGCAAGTTGATTCTTGAGCTCAACTTCAGATGTGTTGGTAAAATGGTGCCCAAAGAATCACAGAAATGGATCCCCTTGAGTTGTATCATTCTTGAAGATTTCCATTGCCACCTTTAAGCCCCTGAAACATTGGTGTGATTTTTAACTTAAGCTCATCTGTCTCCAAGAGCCTAGAGAGTTTAGGGGGACTGTGCAAAATGTTCCTGCTCTTTTAAGATACTTAAAATTTTTTAATATTAAGATGCTTGCTGTAGGGCTTGGTCCCCCAACAGCAGTATTCAGAGGATGGCCCTAGAGAGGCGACGAGATCATAAGCCAACTCCACGCATGGGTCAAAGCAGCTGGTGAGAGTCCACAGCTGAAGCCCTCTCGGAGTTGGAGCCCTGTCAAGGAAGCATGTTTCCCTCCTCTGCTTCCTGGCTGTCCGAGGTGAAAAGCTTCAGTCCACCAAGCTCATCTGCGCTGATGCTCTGCCTCACCTCAGGCCCACAGCAGGGGAACCAGCCAACCTTGGACTGAAACTGAGCCCCAAATAAACCTTTCTTAAGTTGAATGTATCAGGTATTGTGTAACAGTGCCAGAAAACTCATTGATACAGTCTCTGTGCCTAGTCCTAATAAACAGCTTCTAAGATTCTTGAGATCAGATGGGAAATCTGCCACTTACAAACTTTTTATTATAATCAAATCTTAACACCAAAATCTTTGTGCAATTTTATCTTTCAACTAGCCTGTGAATTTTGTATTTAACTGCAAAGTATCGGTGTTACGCAAACATAAAAATAATGGTTTCTTTCCCAAATTTTGAAGATGGGCCAAGTTGAGATCCAGTTACTGAAATCAAAATGAGGGGACATCGTAACCACGAAGGTCTTAACGGGACCAGCTGAGTCCTTCCTGACACAGCCCAGCTCATGCTCTTTAGCAGTGGAAGATCTTCTAGAAAATGGTTTGGGTCCCGTGGTACCACAGTCTAGCTATGGGGCCCCAGCCCTATGAAAACTAATTCTAGGGCTTTACATTCTCTATGGACAGTAGGGGCAGCACATTTCGCATTTTGTGGGGTTGTTCTGTAAATAAGGTTTTGTAGGAAGAATCTTCAACGATGGGTACCTGCTAGGTGCTGAATGTTGGCTGCTATTAGGAGCTTTAACCCTCCACACCATCCTCCCTCCTGCCCTCCAACAGCCTTGAGCTTGGGCCCCTTTCACTTCTGCCAAAGTACAACGTGTTTTAGTCATCGGGCCTGTTGTCCTGAGGAAGCTTGGGTCTCGTGTCTGAGATCAGTGTTTCCGTATCCCCAACTTCGCACAGAGGAAAGTGTACAGGCGTCCATACAAGTTCACAACCAGTTCTTACAGTGCACCCAGCTCTCGGGTCCCCACTGGTGGGGAACCGCTTTCAAGCCCCACCCAGACCTCCCGGGTCAGCCCGGGGAGGGCACAGCTGCCTGCTTCCGCTCCGTGGGCTAAACGCTAGAATTTGATCAGGAGAGTCGGTTTGGACTAGAAAGCCCCTGGGAATCTTGAAGTCGGTCCCCAGCCACTGAAGTCCGCCCACCCTGGGTCGGCCTTGGCCCTCCGGATGGCCTGAGCGGTTGGGTCCCCCTTGGGCCCCCAGGCGAGGGTGCGGTGGGCATCGCAGGAAAGCCTCACGGCCGTAGGCCGCCTCCTCCCCGCCCAGCCGAGGGAGCCAGCCCCGCGGGCGGGACGGGGAGGGCGGGACGTGCAGCCCAGCCAGGCTGGAATGGCTCCGCAGCTCTGGGCGCCGTCCGCCCTGCGTCCCGCGTCCCTGTGGCCCCGCACCCACAGCCCAAGCCGGGGGACTTAAGCCCGCCCGCCCGCGCCTCCAGGGCAGGTAGGTGGGACGTGCAGATCGAGAACTTGGAGCCCAAATTCCCGGAAGGCGGGTGCGGGGTGCTGAGGGAGAGGGCGCACCCCGCGCCTGCAGCAGGGACTCCGGCTACGCGGTCGCGGTCGTGACAGCCGGGAGGAGGTCGCGGGGCGACCGGCTGCTCCGGAAGGCAGAGCCATTGGGCCACTCTCGCGGGCAGGACGGCCCGGAGGCGCCTCTGGGGGTACAGACGTGAGCCCCGGTTGGAACAGGGAGGCCGCGACCTTCTGAGTCTTAGGACTCCCTGAGCGTTGGGAGCTGGTTTCCAGGTGTTCTGGCCGGCGGCTCCCCGCCCCTGACCCTCCCCCTCCGGCCGGGCTGCAGGGGACCCGGCCGGCCCGTGTCCTCCCACTCAGTCCGCAGCTAAAAGCTGACGGCTCCTCTGGAGCTGCGCCCGGCCCGTGCTGGGCTGCGTGGAGCCGCGCGCCTTCGTCTCCCCACGGACATGAGTCTCCCGACGAGCTTGGACCCGGGGCCCGCGGCCAGACGAGGGCCGGAGGACGGTGACCCAGAGCCCGGCGGGGCACAGCCGCACGGCCCCGAGGCCCCGGGACCTGTGCCCTTGGAGGACCCCCGGGCTGCCGCGGTGCCGCCCGCTGTGGAGGCCCTGGGCGTGGAGGGCGGCGCCCCAGAGGCCCCGCGGGGGGACAGGCCCGGGCCGGAGGAGGAGGAGGAGGTCGCCCCCTCGGGCGCAGAGGACCCGCCGGAGCGCCGCCGGCGCACGCGCTCCTTCTCGCTGCCGGCTGAGCCCATCCTGCAGGCGGCGCGGCTCCTGCGCCAGCGGCCCGGAGGGCGAGCCGGGGACGCGCCGCCCTGGCCCGGAGACTGCTGCGCCAAGTGCAAGAAGCGGGTGCAGTTCGCCGACTCGCTGGGGCTGAGCCTGGCCAGCGTGAAGCACTTCAGCGAGGCGGAGGAGCCGCGGGTGCCGCCGGCCGTGCTCTCCCGCCTGCACAGCTTCCCCGGGCGGGCCGCGGACCTGGAGCAGCTCGGGGGACTGTGGGCCTCGGTCCCGGTGCGCGCCCCCCTCCCTGCGCCCCGGCTCCGGCCGCTCTTCCACCTGCCGGGCCCGAGCGCGGCGGCCGAGCGCCTGCGGCGACAGCGCGTGTGCCTGGAGCGTGTGCTGTGCCCCGCGTCGGGCGCCGCGGTGACCGGCTCCGGGCGGGTGCTCCGCTGCCCCGGGCCCAGCGCCGTGGCGGTGCGCTACACCTTCACCGAGTGGCGCACCTTCCTGGACGTGCCCGCCGAGCTGCAGCCCGAGCCCCTGCGCCCAGGCGTGCTGTCGGGGGTCTCCGCGCCCGGGCGGGTGGAAGCTGAGGAGCCGGAGGCCGAGCGCTTCCGCTTCTCGCTGGGCCTGCCCCCCGGGCTGCAGCCCGGCGAAGGCGAGGACGCGAGTGTACCCGACGTTGCCATCCACTTCGCCGTCCGCTACCGCTGCGCGCAGGGCGAGTTCTGGGACAACAACGCGGGCGCCAACTACACGCTGCGCTACGTCAGCTCCGCCGACCTGCTCTGAGCCCGGGGCGAAGCCGGCCCCGCGGGGACGCTCCGCTGAGCATCGTGGACCTGGCGCTGAGGGAACTGGCTTCCAGGTGTCCTGGCGGGGCGCGGAGGGAATGGCGGACCCTGCGGAACCACAAAGCCGTGTATGGCTCTGGCGCAGCCTCAGCGACCGCGGTGGGCCTGGTCCCAGGTCCCGGGGGCCTCCCCGGCTGGGGCCTGGAATCCCGGGCTCCTCAGAGGGGAAGAAATTCTCAAGGCCCTGCGGAAACAGCCTCCCTGGTCCTCAACTCTGACCACGGGTTTTGTTTTTAACTGGAACGGCAGTGAATTTTGCCTTTGCGACTTGGTGAAGCCCTGTAGGGGAGGGACAAAGAAGGCGCCGCGTGGGAACTGGCACACCCTCCCTGTCCAGCCGGGGCTGGGTTGCTCTGTCCTTTTAACTGGGACCTAGGGAATGTTTGCCCAGACCCAACGCTGTGTACTTGTGCAAGTTGTGGACAAGTGTCCTTTGGAAAGTAAAAGTCACTTGCACACACCTCTGTGCTGCATCTTCTCGAAGGCCCTGGCTCCTCAGTCTGTTGACACAGCGCGCTTTACTAATTAACAAGGTCTTCCGTCTGGTACGGAAGGGTCCGGGCTTCCCCAGTGGGCAGAGTTTCCTTACTGTGGTAGGAAAAGTTTCCTTACTGTCCCGGCTGAGATGAGACGCCTGCTGAATTGGAATGGCGGAGGAAGGCGTCTCCTCAGCTGTGAGCAGCAGGCTCCTCGCGTGACGTGTGTCCCAGCCCCCGCAGGGCACCCTGCTGGGCCTCTGGCAGCTGGATGCCGGCCCAAGGGACCAGCCAGAAGGGTCTCTTGGCCCTCAGCCACAGTGAGGCCTGGTGACTCGGTGGGTCACAGAGGCCAGGGTCAGCCTGAGCCTTCTCACCCACTGCTGGGGCTTCAGGTGCCCGAGCCAGCAGTGGGCGTCCTGGTAAGGACCTGACACCGTCACACCTTGGCCATCCTTAGTAACTTACACTTTTAAAAAGTCCTTTTCTAGCCTGAGGCTAGCGTCATTTGTTAGGTTGGGGGTAGAGGGGTCTTCCGGGAGGGAGGTGTTCATGGTTGCTCTGTGGTCTGGGGACCACAGGACGTGAGCCACGCTTGGCTGGAGTCTTAGGTGGCCTAAGATGGAAACACTAAGAATACTGCTTTGCCGTGTGAGTGAACTACATGAAATTTAGCATCCATAAAACTTTACTGGAACACAGCCGTGCATGTTTTTCCTACAGCTGCTGTCACGCTTCTGTGGCAAAGTTGGGTAGAGGCAACCGCGACCCTATAGAAAGAGTCAAATAGTTACTGTGTGGCCCTCTGTAGTGCACATGTCAACCCCTGCTTTGTATTAACGCTGCTGAGAGTTGTAGTTAACAAGGCAATTAACCTTTCAGTGAATTTACCACTTACTTGAAATCAACCACCTCTGAGAAAAGGCAAAACTGTTCACAGTACTCCCCCAGTAATCTCGGTTAGAATAAACACAAAGGCACCAAAAGAGCAGTTATGACTGTAGAGGGAAGCGCTTCCACCTGCTGCTTCCTTTCACTTGGGTAACAAAGGAGAATCAAGTTTTGTCAGGTACTGGTACAAACTCAGTGTTGTGATCATCATGTGTATAGGAAAAGTACAAGTAAAACATTACAAGATGACATGGAAATGGGGATCCATCTCAACTAGCATTGAACTTCAAAATCTGCCACACAGTTCTTTATTCTTTGTGTGTTGGGGAGTGAGCACAGGCCCTCGGACACGCTAAGCACATGCTCTGTCCCCTGCTATCTCTCCAGGCTTCTTTGCCTTTCAGTGGAGTATCTTTAGCTCTAGAAATACTCAGTTTGAACTTGGAGTTGCAGGCTTCTTTTTGACCATGTAGTGTTACCAAAGATGAATCATGGGGGAATTTTAAAATTTATTTGAAGGAAAGAATGGCAAGGTAACTAGCCGTCATTGGAATAAGCAACATGCTTTACATAAACAATTGCTGTTATGTCTTATTAAAAATTTAAAGTTTTATAACAACCAATTATTAGTGGCTTTTTTCTGTTAATACAGCAGCCAGCACCTTTCATACAAAGTGCAACTATTTTTGCTCTGATGTACCATTTAAGCTCAGTCTTGCAGCCAGATGTGGAGCACATCTGGAATCCCAGCTACTTAGGCTGAGCAGGTGGGTCAGAGGCTCAAGGCTGGGCTCAGGCAATGAAACCCTGTGTTGCATAAAAACTGGGGAAAGGGCTGGGCACACAACTCGGAGGCATGCCCAGCACAATACCGCCTTATGCCTAGGTAAATATATTTTACATTTTCTTTGTCTCTGTAAGTACATGTCAGCTGAAAGATATTTTGAACTTGCTTTGTAGTTCAGGCTGACTCCGAGCTTACTATGGAGCTCAAGCAAGCCTCGAATTTGGGAATCCTCCTGCCTCTGCCTCCCGAGTGCTTGGGATTACGGGTATGAGCCACCATGCCCAGCACTGTGGTATGTGGTACTGATTGCTGGTGGGTGCAAGTCACCATGCCTAGTATTGCATGTGGTTACCAGGGATTGAATTCAGGACCTTGGACTTGCTAAGCAGGCACTGGAACTGGAACCACTGAGCTAAAATTATCTGGCCCTCAGCTGAAAAATATTAATAGCATATAGCCTGTAACAGCTTCAATGTGCTGACTTATAAAAATGCGCTGTTTTTGTTCTTTAAAATTGGCTGGGCATGTAGCTCTGTGGCATGTCCAAAGCCCTGGGTTCACTCTCCACTACCACACTGAAAATTCAAATTAGGAGCCCAGTGCAATGTAGAAAACCCAAAAGCACGTTTAGTACCCTTAAAATAGTAAACTTTTAAATCTACAGTACAATAGACATTTTTTTTTTGAGACAGGGTCTCGCTTTGTAGTTCAGGCTGGCCTGAGCTCACTATGGTGCCCAGGCAAGCCGCCGCGAACTCAGCAATCCTCCTGTCTCTGCCTCCCGTGTGCTGGGATGACAGGCGTGAGCCACCACGTCCGGCATTGTGATATGCGGTGTTGATTGTTGGTGGGCGTGTCTCCACGCCCAGCATTCTATGTGGTTACCGGGGATCGAACTCAGGACCTTGCGCTTGGGAGGCAGGCGCCGGAACCACTGAGCTAACCCTCCGGCCCAAGACAGATTTTTAAAAGTATATGTAACATTTTATTCCTTTCTAAAAATAGTCTTAAATTTTTTGGCAAAGGCTTCCTAAGCTAATGAATGTCCAATGCGGTTGTTAGGAGGAAATGCAGCTTTGCCTTTGAATCTTGGAGGTCACCTCTTCAGAGTTGGGTAACACCTTGAGCAGCCCAGTCTTCCTGCAAACACGTGGGAGTCTTTCAAAGCATCAGCACTGTGGCAGATTCTGAGCTTTGGACACTCTAGGCCTTTACTATGAGCCACTTCCCTAGCCCTTCATTTATTCATTCTGAGATGGGTTCTCATTAGGCTGGGATTGTTGTCCAGGCTGGACTTGAACCTGTGACCCTCCTTACTGAGCTTTCCAGCATGCTGGGATTACAGGCATGCACCACAATGTGCACCTGGCAAGTTTTTGAATGATTTTTTGAGACAGGGTCTCGCTTTGTAGCTCAGGCTGGCCCTGAGCTCACTATGTAGACCAGGCAAGCCTGGAACTCAGCAATCCTCCTGCCTCCCAAGTGCTGGGATGACAGGTGTGAGCCACCACGTCCGGCACTGTGGTATGTGGTATTGATGGCTGGTGGGCGTGAGTCACCACGCCCAGCAATGTATGTGGTTACTGGGATTGAACTCAGGACCTTGTGCTTGCAAGACAGGCGCCGGAACCACTGAGCTAACCCTCTGGCCCTTGAATGATTATTTTATGATGTGCCCACTTCTCTTTGTAGATTGAAAACAAACCTCGCTGCTCTCGTTTGAACCCAGGGCCTTGTGCCTATTGGGCAAATGACCTACCACTGGGCTATATCTGTAGACCATAGCAAACATTTTGTGATAAACGGTAAGGAAGTCAAAATGGTTTTGGGTTTTGAAAAGTAATTTCAAAAGAAGAGGGGAAATACCTCACCCGTCGTTGAAGTGTGTAGGGTATATTTCCTGTAAGAGATGAAAACATACCCAGACAACAAATCCCCACAATGCAGCTAGTACTTTCTTGCAGCAATACTTAACGTCACTTTAAATAATAATCCTTAAAACCTTACCTAGCTCTGGTAACTAAAAACAAGCCTTTCCTGGAGACGTCATGGTTCTGTTCTCCACTAAGACTCCAGTTGCCTCTTTATAGCCAAGAATTTCTGCACATTACTGGCCCAGGGAGGTTGGGAGGAAATGTGGGTTTTAGCTCCAGGTTTCAGAAGCAGCAGCTGGTCTGTGAGGGCAGGTACAGCCATTCCCAGACCTACGGAGGGGGCCTGTGGCCCTCTGGCCACCAGCAACAAGGGCTGGGGCTGTCGGGCTTGACCTGGTCCTGAAACGAATGTGCTGCTTAATTCCAAGCCACATACAGTTCAACACACACAAAGCCCGCAGACCTGGGCAAGGCACGCCCTCTCCAGGCCAGGTGCCGGCTGCGCGCGCTCGGGCTAGACGGAACCCAGGCGAGATGCTGTGGACGAGATAAGACCACAGGAGCACAGCGCGCCTTCCTGCCTTGACCTGCTTGTGGACCTGACCACACATTTCCACCAAACCCTGGACGTGACAGGTTGCCAGACCCTTCTCTCCTTAGTCTATTTAAAAAAACAAAACAACTCTGCCGTTGTCTGTGTGTCCAGCCCTGCCGAGTCTCTTCTTGCCCAGGCGTGCCTCGCCAGAAGAGCCTCAGCCCCCTTCCCCAGTTCCCAGAGCAGCCGGGGCTGAGAGAGCTGACCACAGCCCTCCGGAGGGCTGAGGTTTTTCCGGGCCGGACCCTTCTCCAGGCCTCCTGGGAGCGCTGTAGCTCCTGAGATCTCCGCATGTCACAGACCCCATGAGTTGGGGCTATTTTATTTCATCTATCTTATTTCATTTTGGGGGGTTCTTGTTGGACCCTCCTCAGGTTTACTGTATTCCAGCTTTTGAGTCCCTTAGGCTTAGTGTATTTTAGTTACGCTAGGAGTTTTCTTTCCCTGATCCAATTGTGTGAGGAAACGCAATAACGTTTTGCTTTGGGCACGTTATGGAACCGGGTGAGGCGTGTTTTTCCAGCTCAGAGTCTGAGACTTGGGATTTGGGGTTAAAAGAGCACTGTGGCTGCAGTAAACTAACCAACAGGGGACAGATCATCCTGCCAGCTGGCTTTTGCCCGGCCAGGGCGGACGGCTCCCAGGGTGCACATGTGCTCTTTGTAGTCGGTAGGGCTATGGGCCCGGGAGCCCATGACGTGGCTGATCCCAGTGGCCTGGCTTGTTGCCGGCCATCTTCTGGGTAAATGGGCGGGTGCTGGAAGCTGATCCTGCTTTCTCTTCTGGACCGGATGATGAACTCCTCTATGTGGCCTATTGTGTCTTCTGTTCTCAGGCTTCCATTAGCTGAAAAGGTGGGAGGGAGGTGTAGCCTTCAGCGATTCGCACACCCTCCAAGCTCTGGTTGTTGAGTGATACTATTTTGGGCTTGTTCAGATTTAAACCCTTTGAGTCTTTCTAGTAGACACTACATTTGTATTTCCTGGAGTGGTAGGTCTTTGACCTTGACTGTTGAGTAAGAAAATTTTAGGAAGGAAAAAAGGCTGCCTCATCCCAGCTATAAATGTAGATTTCTGACATGGCAAGGATCAAGCGATCCTTGAAAAATGTGCATGTGCAGTTTGCCCAGTGAATCTCTAGAGGAAGAGAAGCCTGTCACAGGTTTAGGATTTGCTTCCACCAGAAAGTCTTCGGTTCTGCAAACCATATATCTGTACAGAAACACTCTGTTCTACCAGAAAGATGTGTGAGAGTGAGGACACACTCAGGTCCCCCTGCTGGTCATTTACTCCAGTCATGTTGGCCTTGTTCGGCCTTGCTCTGTCCTGTCCTGTGGACTTGTTACTGGATGTTAATTCCCAAAGGGAACCGATGGCGTCCTAATGATAGGGTATAAGATCTGTGGCCCCTCAAATAACAAGGGAAATAGGATGACCCCCAGTCTGCTAGATGTCCTAAACACACCAAGTTTGTGTCCTCTAAAACTAGAGAATGAATTCCAGGAACAACCCAAAGTAAGAGTAGGAATTTGAGAGACAGCTTCTAAGAGGCAGAAGGTGGCCTGCAAAGCGGGCTGCCTGCTATCCTGCTTCTCAAAAGTTTTATTGAACAAAGCCACAAGATGAGGTGGGTTAAAGGTTAGAACTAATCAGTAGCTAATAAGATTCCAACTAGAATCGCTTAGGTGATATTGACCTAATGGGAAATCACAAGGTGGGCGTGAGGTGGGACAAAAGTATAGTCAACCAATACTCTATCAACTTGTTAGGTATAAAGTACAGTTGGTTAGGTAATATTGATTAAAAATCAAATGGGGACGCAAGTCACACAGCAAGCGGACATGGAAGACCAAGGATTTCCAGGAAGGAACGGGCTAGGGAGGTTCTGGTCCCAACAACCAAGGTGCTTAATGTCTAATTTTTTTTTATGCTTTTTGAGACAGGGTCTTGCTTTGTAGTTCAGGCTGGCCCTGAGCTCGCTATGGTGCCCAGGCAAGCTGCCGCGAACTCAGCAATCCTCCTGTCTCTGCCTCCCGAGTGCTGGGATGACAGGCGTGAGCCACCACGTCCGGCACTGTGGTATGCGGCGTTGATTGTTGGTGGGCATGTCTCCATGCCCAGCATGCTATGTGGTTACCGGGGATCGAACTCAGGTCCTTGCACTTGCGAGGCAGGCGCTGGAACTACTGAGCTAACCCTCCGGCCCTTAATGTCTATTTTGAGTATCAGTCACTGCTGTTCATCTCCGGGGGAAATGTTTGGAACAGTTCCTTGTTCTTGACCCTGGCTTTCAGCTTCCAGCTGCAGTCATGTTCTGTGCTAGGGGATTATTAGCGCTGTCTGCCTGTAATATTTATAAGGAACTTAGCTGTCTATAAAACAAATGCTGGGCAGGGGATTTAGCTCAGTTTGCACGGGCAAGCACAAGGTCAAAGTTCAGTCCCCTGTAACCACATACCACAATGCTGGGCGTGGTGACTCACGCCCACCAGCAATCAGTACCACACACCACAGTGCCGGGTGTGATGCCTCATGCCTGTCATCCCAGCACTTGGGAGGCAGAGACAGGAGGATTGCTGAGTTCAAGGCTTGCCTGGGCTACATAATGAGCTCAGAGCCAGCTTGAACTACAGCGAGAGACCCTCTCAACTCTAATATATGCTGAAATAAGATACTCACTGTGAAAATCTGAACTAAAACAGGAGGAGCATTTCCTAAACTAAGCATGACACATTGAGTAGCCAAACCGAGCGTACCCTGGGCATGTCCAACAGTTGACTTTTCTATAGTTACAGGAGTGGGATACTGAGGAAGCATCCACCCATCAGAAAACAGCTAAAAAGTGTCAGGGGACACTTTGCTGTGCTCTGAGGATACGTGGTTTTACCCCCTTGATATAAAAAACTCCTAACATAATTTATAAAGCGGGGAGAGGTTTAGCTGGGGCTCAGTTTTGGAGTATCACGACAGGACTACATAGCTGAGCATGGGAGAGGCACAGAGACCAGGCCCCACAGTTGCCTTCCCGGCTCTCGCGACCTATGGCCTCCCACTGGCTCCACCTCTTAAAGCTCCATCACTCCTAGTAGTTCTGGGCTTTTAGGGCACAGCCTCTGGGGGGACATCCTGGTACAAGCTATAGCAATGGCTTCCTGTTATCAGGAAGCTGTGCACTTGAATTGGCATGTTTTCTGTATTTCTGGTGGGTGAAAAAGACCAGTTTTTCCTGGAGTGTGTTAGGCTCTTTGGCAGGTTTTAAACTATTTAAAAATGGTAAAGACTTAATAGTCCAGCCCACTCATTCAGCTTCACTTCATTTTGGCCAGTCGTGTGTGAACACAGACTTCAGGCATTCTGTTTTTGGTAACATGTTTCCAAGCGAGCAAATCCAGAATCCCCTGCGGCACCCGGGTCACAGCTAGGCGCACGGTCAGATCATGTGTGCTGGTTCCTGGGCTATCTACAAATATGTTTAGACATTGAATTCCACGACATACTTTGGAAGGAAATACATAGTATGTTCTTTAGGGGAAAATAATCTACACATTTACAAAGGTTCTATGGGTCTCGACCCAGCAGTATAGCAGAAGTCTGAACTTTGGTTAACGGGATCCTGAGTTCTTCTGGACTTTGCTGTTGGCAGCGGCCTTAAAGATGAATTTGTGTTGCTGTGACGTGCCCCGAGGGACGGGTTTTTCTGGTGTGTTGTGAAGACCCTGAGCTCTGAGCAAGGCCTGCCCTGCCTCGCCTCACAGCTCCCCACTCTTCAGAGCTGGGAGCGGGGGGGTGTAACTGTATATAATTCTCTAGATCTTTCTATTAATAGAGCCGCCCTGATTTTTTAATTGTCACATAATTGTACATGTCTATGAAGCCCGTTGCTATAAAATAGTCCATATGAACGATGTATCTAATGGGGGAAGCGGCATTTCCACCCCCTTGGACACGGATCAGTTCTTTGGAGCCTATGAACTCTGGTCGTCTAGCTCTTCCTAAAGTACGTAAGAAGTTGCTGCAAATTGGCGTCACAATGCTGTCTAGAACAGCCTGAGCGTTTTGACCCTTGGCTCTTGATGTCACTTGGTTCAGGAGAGCTTATGGAGCCTGTTGTGTGCGACTTTAATCTGTCACTGTACAGTCGAATGCGTGAAGGTCTGTGCTGTGTGGGCAGGTGTGTCAGTCGAGGGTTTTTAGAGCAACACGCTTGCCTTGGTGCACGGACGTGACCACCATGATGCTGTGTCACTTCCTTCTCCACTATGATAGCAGAAGTTGGATACCGTCGGGTGAGGGACGCTGTGTGCAGCCTGCAGCGTCTTCCCTGCAGTGGTCCGAGGGTGAATTTGAGGTCACCCCGAGGTGACGTCACTGGGGTCATCACCCCAGCAGTGTCACCGAAATATCCACAGCGCTCCCTTAGCTCCCGCCCAGGCGTGTGTCTGGAAGGGCTGCTTTCTAGGGTGCCGCCTAGGAGGGGAGGGGGCTCTGATCTGATGGGAAGCAACCGAGTTACCGCACTGCCCAGGCTGGGCTTGAACTTGTATCCTCCTGCCTCAGCCTCCGTGCGCTGCCATTCCAGGCAGCCACCACCCTGCCCACCTTCCTCGTATACTTTAGGTAAATACATGGGAGTTTAGATCGTGCCATCTAATACAGTGAGCGGGAAGAGCCTCATGAACTTCTGTCTCAAGATTTGCTGGAGAAACGTGCGCAGTGAAACACTAGGTTTGAGTAACAGATTTCTGTGACTGTGGGTTTTGACAGCGTTTATTTAAACTGAGAACTACTGTAGGCAAAACCCAGCCCTCTGTTTCCCCTTGATTCTTAACAGTAGTTGCAGCCTGGTGGTTGGAAAATGTCTTTCCAGTTCTGAGGATTTACATATCTATTTTCGCACTTGCTGTTTGCAGCATGGTTTTACCGGCTACATTTCTGTCTGTCGCACCTACGAGCTGCTGGGCTCTGATAGGGAACCCGAAGCAACTGGTACTGCGGCTGGAAGCCCCGAGTGCTCTGACACTGGGGCGCTACTGGGGTTCGGGGCGGGGGGCAGAGCCCCCTGGCGCTGCGAGGCCTCCGTGCCCGAGGGGGCGCCTCAACACGAACAGCCGCCCCGAGCCTCGGAGCGCGGTGCTTGCGCTGATCTCTGGTTTTGCCGGAGCCCCGTGCCGTGGGAAGGGCGCGTGGGAACTGTTTCTGCAGTTTCTTGAAGTCCTTTCAAAATATAAGACCTTAATAGCAACGAACTGAAACTCAATCCTAGAAATAACCACCCAGGTGAGCAGCAAAGAGGCCACCGCCTGCCGTCCTCGGCGGCCCGTGCAGGCGCTCCCAGCCCGCTGGGTGTGACGCCCCAACGCCAGTAGCGATGCCACGGGCCGGCCGGGCAGGCAGCGGGAGGAGCCGGGCCTCCCTGGCTTCTGCGTCTTTCTCTTTCCGTCCGGCTCTGCGTGTGGCTTTTTACTGACTCGTTCTGAGAACGAACACTGACTTGGTCGGAATGTGAGCAGCTTTTTGTATTTTCCGATGCAGGGGACAAATGACAGCCCCGCGTGCTAGCCGAAGCGCTGCTGCTACCTGTGTGGAAAGTGAGCCCTTTGCTGCTTGTTCAAATGATGGGATGTACTATGTACACGTTCCTGGGATGTGTGTGTGTGTGTGTGTGTGTGTGTGTGTGTGTGTGTGTGTGTGTGCGCGCGTGCCCCAGGCCACATGCTGATCTGCCTGCGCCCCTGCGCTTCTCTTGAAGGACTTCTGGCCGGTCCTGGGCAGCCGCCCTGGCCGCCGCCTGGTTGCCCTTCGACGGTTAACATCGCTTCTCGGCGGTGCTGCTTTGGCTTCTGAAGCGGCCCCTCCTGGTCTTGGATCCCTCCAGCGGCTCACTGGTCCCCCGGGACGGGTCTGCTGCCGCCCTGTTCTCCGAAGACCCTTCCCTTTTGGCTCCTTTCTGAGGACGAGGCCAGCCCTGGGCGGGAGATGAACTTCTGCGACCTCCCGCAGAGGCCGGCTCGCGTGGGCTCCCAAGAATCCCTTATTCTCCCAGCGGTGTTGGGAGTCGGGTGGCGGGAGCGGGTGACGCTGGGGAGGGTGTCGGCTCGGCGGGCGCGGTCCTGGGGCCCTGGCCCCATCTGCAGCTGGCTTCTGTGCACGTGGCTCCCAGGAATGCCAAGTTCCTCTCTCCACTCGCCCTCAGAGTCCCAGCACTGGCGCCGTGAGGGTCTGTCGGGAGGGCTGGTGGGCGGCCACGTGGTTCTTGCTGTTCCCTTCAGTGGACTTTGCTTGTGGCCGGCAGGGGCTTCTCCGGGTGCACTTCCCACGGCCACGGCTGCTGAGCCCAGAGCTTGGCTCCTCTCCCCTGCCCAGGCACACAGTCACGTGAACACACCCCTGAGCGTTGTCACGGGCAACAGCTACCTGTGGGCAGAGCAATGCAGGTGTGTCCACCAGGAGACGCGTGCAAGGTGCACAGCGGTGTTGCCTGTGGTAGTTAAAAAGTGGGAAACGACACGTCCTGCAGTCTCAGCCAGTGCCGCTCTGTCATGGGTCTGCGTGGGTTGGGGCTCTCTTCCTTCTTGGGCCCGTGGGCGCTGCAGCCTGGCACCACGTGTGCATGGTGGCCTCACGTGGCTCTTTGGATGCTGCTGTGGCTCGAGGGAGCTTTGTCCCCTTGAAACTCAGGCTGAAAGTTCACCTCGTGGGGAGGCCAAGAGAAGGGGGGACAGGGCCCCCCAAGAGCGTGGGCTCTGCTGTCCTGCCTGGATGCGTGGAATTAACGGATTGATGGAATCGCGAGTTTGCTTGCGCGTGGGTCTGCTCTACAGCCAGCCAGGTCCCACGTGTGCCCCCTCTTCCGCCACCCAATGCCCTGTGCCGCTCCCGGGACTCTGGCAGCAAGAAGCCGTCATCAGCTGCACCCTCTCGGCCTCGGGCCGGAACCATGAGCCTAAATCAGCGTCCTTGAAACGCCGTTGAACAGTGTGGTTGGTGGGTACTGTGCCTGGCCACGAGGCGTGGACCTAGGCAGCAGCGGCTGGTTGGCGACGGGGACGTATTTAGCCCCCTTCGCGGTCCCGCACTCGGCATCGACACGTAGTTAACGGCTGTCCTTGGGCTCTGTCGAACCTGGTGAAAGGATGTTCAACAACTGTAGCCTTGTAAGCGGTACGTGTCCAGCCCTGGGTTATGGACAAACGAACGAGCTCAGATGCGACACGCCTGGGGTCCATCTGCCAAGGACAGAAAGGTGACATGGGTGGCTTTCTGGGCCACAATCGTCCACCTACCTGGGCACCAGGACGTGGCACCCGCGTGGCCCGGCTGTGTGTGTGCTGCTTCGCTGCCCGGTTCTGGGTCCAGGCCTTTCCCTTGCTCGTCAGGACTCGGGCAGAGACTCCTGGCTCATGCCAGCCCTCGCACCCCGCCCTGCCCCCCCCCCCGACACTTCTAGAGTTTTTCTTTGAAACTGTGTCCTTGATGGCAGAAACGCTAGGTGATTCCCAGGTAGGCAAGAGGTGGATGCTTCCTCTTTCCTAGCTGGGTCCAAAGTCTGCGTTAGTTAAAGGCAGAGTCTAGAGGGAGACAGAACGATTTTCCACTCACAGTAAATTGGAAACGTACTCGCTGGCTCGGGCTGGTGGGGAATCAAGGGGACAAGGGCCGGTCTGGAGTCCCGTGGCTTCGTCAGGGCCCTAACTCTCTTCTGCGTCCCCGGGTGTAGATGCTAAGGGGGCACTGGCTGGCTGAAGGCCCTCGGGGGCTGGGCAGAAGCACACCTCCAGCGGACGAGACGAGGGGCGGTTCTGAGGATCCCTGCTTTTGCTTCATGGCTTCCGTCCTCTGGATTTACTGAAATCGGACTCGGAGCTAGAAAGGTTATGGTCCTTGCGACGTGTCCATCCCAGCTTCTGCAGAAACAGCCAAGGCCCAAGGTGTGGGAACATGGGCTCCCGCAGTGAGTGGCGCTGCCCGTGCAGGCGGTGCCACCCTGTGAGCTTTTCCACTTTAACTCCCGGCACACAATTCTTTTATTTTTGAAAGAAGGTTTCACTATGTGGCCAGTGTGCCTGACATTGATTTAAAAAAAAAGTTCTATTTTTAGTGGTCTGAGCTATTGAGAGATCCTTTCTATACTTCTGATGAGCTTCCAGTTATAGACTGCCACAAGGATGTTGGGGCTCTGCTTTAAATATTTTAATAACTGAAAACTTGACATATTAAATGTATCACATGCTTTGAACAGTAAGTGGGAGAGTGTAGTTTCCTGGGACCCCTTGGCCAGACTCTTAATACAAACCAGTACAACCTTATAATCCTTCACTGTGCACCCCACTAGAGGAACACAAGTGAGGTGCCACTGTAAAGAATAAAAGCCAGGCAGAGTCTCCTGCAGTTCCAGCCCTTGGCAGGCTGAGGCAGGAGGATCACTTGAGCTCAGGAGTTCAGAGCCAGCCAGGGTAACATAGTGAGACCCTGTCCCCCCAAATAACTAGATCACTACTGTCATTATTTAAGATAGATGAAATTACATGAATTCACTAGGCAGTCAACAGGGAGTTCTAGTGAAATTTTTTTTTTTTTTTTTTTTTGCTTTTTGGAGACAGGGTCTCACTTTGTAGTTCAGGCTGGCCCTGAGCTCACTATGGTGCCCTGGCAAGCCGCCACGAACTCAGCAATCCTCCTGTCTCTGCTTCCCGAGTGCTGGGATTACAGGCGTGAGCCACCACGCCCAGCATTATATGTGGTAACCGGGGATCGAACTCAGGTCCTTACGCTTGCGAGGCAGGCGCCGGAACCACTGAGCTAACCCTCCGGCCCATCTAGTGAAATTCTTAACACTACGTACCTGAGTTACTGAGAAACATCCACAAAGTAAAGTAACTTTCATATTGGTAGGAGACCAGGTTTCTCTTTAGTACCATGACCTTTCTGAGAAAGGTATTGGTCTACAGGAAAATCAGATTGCTTTTAAAAAGCTGCCTTCTGGGGACCCACTTTCTAGGGGTCCCCCCGGGGAGGTGTGTGGTCAGGACAGACTGACCAGGCTGGCTCAGACACCAGCACAGTCTGCTCCAGCCGTCTGGTGTCCATAGTCTTGGCATCTAATTTCAAGAGCAAGACATCTACTGTCTGGTGTCAGTGCTGCGGCGGGGACGGCCCCCGGTGAAGGACGGTCAGATTCGCTGCAGAGTCTTCCTGGTCCTCTCTCCATCTTCAGACTTTATGCTCTGGGACAAAACAACATCCCTCCCACTCCTTACAAGGGTCTCAACACAAAAAGCAATTTTCACAAATGGCTCCCTGAAGTGACGCAGAAAGATTGAAAGTGAAGCTGCAGTTGTTGGAGGGGAGGCGAGGCCCTGTCCAGATTCTGGATAAACTCTCAGGGAAAAAGCTACTGTGGTCATTCCTTCTCTGCCAAGTTCCAGTGCTGCTCGGATCCTTTGCCTAACAATTAACAAATGCTAGATTAGCCGCAGGTACCCATCGCCTCAGGGTGCAGAAGTTATTCCTGGTTCATCGGTGCCTATTCCCGTGACCAGGACACTGGCCACTCTGAGGCTCTAATTGCACCCTGGGCCTTCACGTTGCTCTTCAAACCTACCCTGTTGTGGCCCTGCACAGCTGGGAGCGTCGGGGCTCACTGTTCATCCGCGATTGTTGTCCATGTTGGGCCCAGAAAGCTCCCCAATGCGAGAATGTGACCCCAAGCGTAGGACAGCTCCTGCCTCCTGCCCCTTGAGGCTCATCCTGGCCTCGAGCAGCTGCTCGGCTTCCAGCGAGGCCCTCAGTATCTCTTGGTATCCATGGAGGTGGATTCAGGATCGCTGTGGCTCCCAAAACCTGAGGGTCTCGCTTTGTATTCAGACTGGCCCTGAGCTCGCTATACAGCCCAGGCTAGCCTCAAAATCACAGCAATCCTCCTGCCTCTGCCTCCTTAGTGCTGGGATGACAGGCGTGAGCCACCATGCCCGGCATTGTGGTATGTGGTACTGACTGCTGGTGGGTGTGAGTCACCACACCCGGTATTGCTGTATGTGGTTACTGGGGATCAAACCAGGGACCTTGTGCTTGCTAAGCAGGCACTGGAACCACTGAACTAAATCTCTAGCCCTATAAAATATTTTTATATCTTACATAGTTGAGTTTTGCTGTATGTTTTATTTTTCTTAGACTCAAGAGGCCAATATGTTGACCACTCTTTGGCTTTGAAAAATTATTGGCCCCTGTTAATGAATATAGGGATATTTTTCTCCACTCCCCTCCCCAAGTCAATGTTTCAAATAGGTTTAGCTGTAGGAGCATATCTGTTACGACAGAGCTACAGGTAAGAAACCTGTAAGAGTATATCAACTAGTGATCCATGCATACTCATGGCACCAAAATTCACTAACTACATCCTGAAAGTAGCCTACATGTCTGTCCACACATAAAGAAAATGTGGTTATACACTATAAAGTACTATTCTGCAATAAACAATACACTTGTGTCATTTATAGGAAAATGGATGTACCTTAAGACCATAACACTAAGTAAAATAAGACACACAAACTTAATTATCATATGGTTTCTCACATAACTCCATATTATAAAGAGCAAAACAAAAGATGGAGTAGGGAGATAGGCCTTTCTCAAATGGAAAGGGGACTGAGAGATGGAAGGAAAAGGGGGGAAATGGATGAAAAGGTGTGTTGTGCACATGTACTAACGCCATGAGAGTTAACGATTGTGTACTGTGAGTATACACCAAGTGTTTGATGCTTTTATACTGTTCCAGAGTACAGATGGGAGGCAGTAGTCCGGCGGTAGAGCACTTGCCTAGCATATGTGAGGCTTCAGGTTCCACCCCTAGCACAACAAACTTCCAAGAATTACAGCAGGAATGAACAGCGAGGAGCAGGCTGTCCGCGCTGTCCTCTCCCAGCCGCACAACTGGACAAGAGCCATCAAAGCACATCCGTGCACTTGGCCAGAGTCCTGCGCACCGCTGGGTGCACGTCAAAGTGCTGTCGGCTCAGCAGGCCTAGAAGACAGCTGTGCTTGGCTGCGGTTGTTTGCCGGGAAAAGGCATTTCTGGGGCCCATCACAGGCTGGGTGCTGATGCCCACTGTGTCCTCTGGGTCCTTGCATGGCGCAGTCCCACCCACCCTCGCCCAGGTCCTGTATAGGGCTGGCACGGCACCGCCAGGGGCCTCGGGATGGGGACCACCCGCGTGAAGCTCAGCCTGCCAGACCCGCCCCACCACCTGAAGGCCGGGGTTCCTGGCTTTTGTGCCCCAGGATTCTCCCCTCTTTTTGCGGATTTCAGCGCAGAGCACTTTTATCTGCGTGGTGGAAACGAGCTGGCATTAGCAAGGCCCGGGGCACGTCGCAGGACATTCGTGTGGTCCAGTAACGCGCGGACAGCCCGCTGTCCCTGGGCTGCAGAGCAAGAACAGCTGCTCTGCCTGGGGCCTTTGGGGGGGACCCTGGGGGAGCCTCCCCCGGAACTTGGCTCTCAGTTTGATACTTTCAGAGCGAACTTCCAGTGCTGACCACGCAGCAGCTCGAGGACAGCGTAGGACACGCACCACTCGGCAGCACTGTCCACACGGCTCTCCCCAGGACTTCGACCACGCAGAACAGTGCGTGACGCTGGCCCGTGACGGGCAGCTGCAGGGCGAGCACAGCCCTCAACCGGTGCCCACCCTGGCTGTCCTAACATGCTGTCCGTCAGGCTGGACGGTGCAGAGTAGCAGGTCCAGGACTGGCCAGCCCTTCATGAGTCTCAGGTGAGACTTGAGCCTGATGGCGGAAGTTGGTCCTGAATGAGAGGGCCACACAGCCCGTCCGCAAGAGCAGGCGCCCGGGCACACGCCTTCCGGGTGCTGGACTCACGTGATTGTGGGGACACAGCATGGGGGATGCTGTCGCTTCTCTGGCTGGACCAGCAGTACTGACATGAGCCTGTTCACACCCTGCCACAGGATCCTGACTCCACTTAGCGCTATACACCAAGGGGAAAGAGGGCTCACTGTGCCAGGGTCCAGGTCCCCGGTGAGCCGTGGAAATCACGCAGCTTACTTCCTGTGCCCTTCTCCACATCTGGGGTCCCTCTAGTACCTATCATGGACACCAGGAGGAGCATTTCCCAGAACCGGCAGAACACTGAAAGCGCCCCAAACCTCAGCAACACCCAGGCTCCTGCGGCAGCCTCCCTGCGGGCCAGGATCTGCAGGCCCGGAGCACTCCGATCTCAAGGGGACTCTGCCCGGCAGCCCCGAGGGCTCCCTGGACCTGTCAAACTGCAGGTTCCAATGCTGCGAGTGGCGAGGGCTGGGGAGGCCAGGGCTGCTCATGCTTCGTCCCTGGCACCTGTGTGGCCCTGGTGCAGATTAAATGGCAGGCGCACCGTTCCCCAGTGCCCCTCAATCTGACCTGGGCTCGGCCTTGCCTTACCAGGGGTCCTGAGCTCTGGGGGCCCTCCTCACGAGCTGCCCCTTCGCAGGCCCTGCCTCTGCAGGGAGGGCACACGCACCACTATCCTGGTTTATTGGGGTGAGGGGAGGCGATTCTGTTTATTGCCAAGGAGAGTGAACCAAAGTCTGCGAGTACAGTAGACAGCGTGAGGCGCCGCAGGGGGGCCGGGGCTGGGAGATGGCGGCACGGGCGCTGCCAGCCGCCTCCACCTCCATCTGACGCTCAGATCTTCCACCCCAGGCCGGAACAAGGCGTGACCCAGTCTGTCGGCCCAGCAGGGCCCTCTCCGCCACTGCGGGCCCACCCGCACAGGACGAAGCTGCAGGCGGCCCGCGTCCTTCACTGGCACCCGCTCCCCGGCTCCTAAGTCCTGGGCTGCTTCTCCTCGTTCTCAATGACCAGCTTGTCCGTTGAATACAGCTGGCCGATGTGGACCTGAGGGGGAAGAAAAGCCAGTTAGGGCCTGTGGACTCCATCAGCGGGAGGAGCAGGAGCGCCCTGGCAGCACCCAAACGCAAGCGCCAGAGTGCGTGGTGGAGGGTCCTCTGCCACCGAGAGCACGGGTGCCCAGCTGCTGCTGGTCAGGGCGGCTGTCAGAGCAAGCCGGCAGGAAAGACGCAGAGCCGAGGGCGATGCGAGCAGCGCTGTGCTGCTGTTGGAGTGGGGCGGGCAGCAGGTGCCCCGTCTCTGCCACCTGCTGCTCTACTGTCCTCGGCTGGCCATCCCTGCTTCGCCCGAGGTGCCCACTGCCTCACATGGATGCCACCGCCCCTTCCCTTGAACAAAGTGTTTTTGTCACGATTTCTCTTTAAAGGCACTTCTGAGTCTAAGCCTTCTTTCTAAGGGACAAATAGCAGAGAGGGCTGCACATTGGGAAACCTGCCTGGATTTCTGAGCAGCTGGCGCCCCGTCTGAGCAATCTGGGGCAAGTAATTGCTCTTGAAAAGGGCACAAGAGAGAATTCCCAAAGGCCAGAGCTGCCAGGGTCAGAATTCAGATCGGCCTGTAGTTTTCCACTGGCCCAGGGCAAGGGAAAGCGTGAGAGGGAGGCCCGGAGCAGAGGGGCTCGGGCGGGTGGGGAGTAACTAGTAAGCTGTGGCATCAGGTGAGAGCGCGGCATCGCCTACAAAGAATGGCGATTTGGGGAACCGGTGATCACCCAGGTTTTTATTTTTATTATTTTGAGACAGGGTCTCACTTTGTAGTTCAGGCTGGCCCTGAGCCCACTAGGTAACCCAGGCAAGCCTCTCAAACTCGGCAGTCCTCCTGCCTCTGCCTCCCGAGTGCTGGGACGACGGGTGTGAGCCTCCAGGCCTGGCACTGTGGTGTGTGGTACTGATGGCTGGTGGGCGTGAGTCACCACGCCCGGTATTGTATGCGGTTACTGGGGATCAAACCAGAGATCTTGCTCTTGTGAGGCAGGCGCTGGAACCACTGATCGCCGCCCCTCCCAGGTACTTTGAACTGTGTTAATTTGCTAATCAAGAACAAGCGGCCGGCACAGTTTTCCCAGAAACCGCAGTGCGGGGCCGGCCCCTGTGCCTCTGGCTCCTCTCGCCCTCCTCGGCAGTCACTGCTGATGTCGGTCAGGGTGGGCTGGGGGCTGTGGGTCTGTGCACCACACCCTCACCCGGAGGGCTGGGCTTCGTGGTACTGGTTTGTTTCCTCTTTTCATTCATCTATTCACTGTCTGGATTTACCAGGGATGAGTGGAGGCTGACTAGTGAGGGTTTCCTTTCTAGAACCTAAACTAGCTGTTGGGTGAACTGAAGCGGGTGATCCCCTCAAGGGAAGAGACCCCAATGTGGGGCACCCCCAGTGATGCAGATAATACAGCTTTATTTTCACTTATTCTAACAGACTGATGGGCCCACTATCAAATGATTTTTGAGAAAGGAAAGGATAAAATTAGTCTTAAAGCATGGGGCTGAGGATCCATTTCTAGAAAGATGTTCCCACATGGAATGGCAGTTAAATACCCATAATTCTGAGATGCAAGAGGAAAAACTCGAGGGTTCTGATGTGGCCCGGCTGCGTGGGAAGCAGGAAAACGTGTGCGGCTGAGGAGCAGGAAGTGAGAGTGGAGAAGGAACTGACAGGACAGACCCGGGCCGGCTGGTTTGAAGGGCATCTGCGGGGTCACCTCGGGCAGTAGGAGCCGCATGGTCTCCGAGCGGCCTGTGAAGCCCGTGTTCTGCTTTTCATACTGGAAGGAGCCCCAGACAGCCTGCAGCATGGGTCGGGGGCCCTGGCTCTGTCACTCGCCAGCAGCACTGTGCCCTCCCCTGCCGTCTGCACCCTTGTGTGCAGAGCCCGAGGCTGGACACTCCCAGCTCCGCACCGCCGCCTTTGATGCTCCAGCAGGCACAGGACTCGGGAGCCGGCCGCTGGTGCAGGTGGATGGGGGGCTCCCTGGGCTGGTGTGGGCTCCACGGAGTGACTGAACAGCGGTCACTGGGGCATCTTCTGGCCAAGGGCTAGTCTCTGTAGACGTGGAGGGAACAGGTATTCCATCTGTGGCTTGCTGCAGGCTCCTTCTGGGAGGGCCACCTTCTCTCTCAACCGCTTACTCGCCACAGGCCAGCAGCACTGCCTGCCTGGGGTCCTCTGTGTGGCACACATGTGGGGCCCATGGAGGGAGTAAGCTGGTGTACCCAGCAGACGGCCATGCTCCGCAGACCACTGAGAGACAGGATGGACAGGTGGCCTCTCCGAGAGCGAGGCTGCACTCTTGGCACACAACAGCTAGGGAGAGACCCCTATCACCCTTGAGCCCTGGGCAGGTTCAGGGACTGGCTATGGGCGAATCACTCAAATCTGCAATAACCGTGCTAGACCATTGAGGCTGCCTTGCACCGTCCGTCTCCTCTCCCTTCCTGGGAACTCGTGAATGTAGCTAGTTGTCTATACTGTCCAGCTGCCCTTGCAGCTAGAGGTGGCCAATGAGGTAGTGCCTGACATCACAGGGACATCGTGGTGGACCACCCGGGAAAGTTGTTTTGCTACATCAGGTATAAAAGTTGGGGGCTTGCACATGCTAACAAGTCCACCACTGAGCACTCTCCCAAGGCTAGGAAAGTTCCTTAACGGGGATACCATGAACTTCCCTCCCTTTAAGCTCAGCTTGGGCAATTGACAGGAAAATTTTCCATGCTGCTGCCTCAGCTTCCCATGGTTCTGGGATCATGGGCATTTGCCATCATGCCCTGTGGTCTCTCCTTTTCTCTCTTTGTGGGGCTGGAAATGAACCCATGGCCTCAACTGCTAGGCAAGCATTCTACCACTGATCTTTATCCCTGGCCCTTTTTATTTTGAAGCAGGGTCTCAACCAAGTGTGATTCTCCTGCTTCAAGCTCCTGAATAGCTGGGGTCATAGGTGTGCACTATTGCACCCAGTATGATTTTTTTAACTTTTTTTTTTGAGACAGGGTCTCACTTTCTAGGTCAGGCTGGCCCTGAGCTCACTTATGTAGCCCAGGCTAGCCTTGAACTCAACAGCAATCCTCCCTGCCTCTGCCTCCTGAGTTGGTGGGATTGCAGGTGAGGCACTGTGGTGTGTGGTACTGATTGTTGGGATTGCGGGAGTGCTGGGCATAAGCCACCACACCCAGTATTGTGATGTGATACTGAGGATCAAACTCAGGACATTGTGCTTGAGAGGCAGATCCCAAAACCACTGAACTAAATACCTGGCCCCTCTATTTAACTTTACTGAAAGGCTGTTTTATTAAGAGTGTAACAGTATTTAAGTGTGAATAAAGAATTTAATCATTTCCACTTGAACACGTACACTATTTCCACTCAAAGCTAGGATTGCCATTCATACGTAAATCTTAGCACACCTGATGAATTCTATGAGTAGAATTACCAGGAAAACAGATGCAAATAATGGTTTCCCAACACAAATTGCAAATTGCTTTCTGGAGTGGTTTGTCCACTGCATGCTCCCTCTGGTGGCCGAAAAGAGGACTTCAGGGGCACATGTGCCCGGCCGCAGCACACTGTGGAGCTGGGGATGCTGAGGGGTCCTCTGTGCATGGTGGGGACAGGGACACAGGACTGCCTTGCCGTGTGGCTACCTGTGTCCCTAACAAAAGCCTATGGTTGACAGTGGACCTGAATTTCCTCCTCCAGGCCACCGAGCTGAAGGACACGGTCTCTGGTAGAAGTGTTGTCCTGCAGGATGTGGCAATGGAGTGACCCGGGAACCCGCAGGATGCAGGATGGGTGGTGGGCCGACCCACAGAACCAAGCTCGGGGAAACCCGACCTAAACAGCCTGCAGCGCACTCTGCCTCAAGTGTTAGACTTTTAAAATTCTTCTTGTGGTGGAGCTGGGTTATCACACGTTAGGCAAGTACTCCACCGAGTTACCTCTTGTTTTTTCAGGTCCTATGATTTTGTTTGGGGAGAAGCACACAGCACCAGATGTCTGTCATGTCGCTGGTGTTCACAAGGCTTAGAGAAATGCTGTCCTGGGACTGGTCTTTCCCCGTGGGCGTGCTGACTTGACTTCGGTCAGGCTGCTCTGCCAAGAAGCCACGCTCTGGTGCTTGGCAGAAGCGCTCTCTGCCCCGGGAACGGTGACCACTCGGAGGGGCCCTGCCTGTAGCCAGCAGTGAGCCCGACTGTGGCGGGGCCGGCGTGGAGCAGGTGCTCAGGAGGCAGCGGTGGCTGCACGTTTAAGGCTCCACCCAGTGACGTCCTGGTGGGTGATTTTAGGATGATTTATCAAGTTCCTGTAGTGATGAAATTGGCTACTGACCCATTTCTCAGGACACTCATCCCCGTGACTGCCTGGTAACTACCCCACGTCTGCCTCCTGGGCTGTGTGGTTATGGGGCTCCATGCTCGCCACACCAGCATCTAGATCTGTGGTGCCTGCAGAACGCGCCTGTGGAAATAGCTGATGAGGGCGAGTCGATGAAAACGGCGACACTGCCACAACAGCGAGCGGCATCAGGCAGAACCGAGTCATTTAAAGTTGGCTGAGTAGAGGGTTCAAGGCACATTCCAGGCCGTAACAGGTTAACGCAGAACCATCACAGAGCTGGCGGAAGTGCTAAGTTCACCAGAGAAGAGACGCTAAAAAGCTCTCATGAGGACACAGGCTGGAGGCCACCTTGTGTAGAGTGCAGGGCAAGCCCTCGGCTGTGACACGCGCACACACATCAGGAGGCGACCGGGGATCGATGCTGCCTGCGAGCTGCAGGGAGACGCCGGGTCGATGGAAGGGAGCCCGCCACCTCACCGTGTCAACGGCCAGGGCCCCTGCGATTGCAGACTGTCTTCACGCAGCGTGGTCGTTAGACCCGATCACACTTTCCAGTGCGAACTTCTGCCAGGAGCTGGCAGGAGAGGCCCTTAATGTGAGGTACACACTGTCCAGCAGCGAGTGGCTGGGAGGAGGCTGCATGGCCAGAAACGGGCGCTCGGGGGCTCACCAGACGGCTGCTGCGCGAGAAGGGACAGCCCTCAGGAAACCAAGATGCCGAGTACTTCAGGTCTTCCTGCTGACCGCAGCACGCAGGCCCCTGTGCCAGCGCAGCTCAGGCAGAGGGTGGGAGGTGGGAGGCCTGGACCAGTCCCAGCCCGGACCCGACCCCTCCTCTGCCGGGTGCTGCTCCCATGGCACGGCTGTGTGAATCGGATGAGACGGCACTCATGGAGACAACCAACTACACCACCTGCGTGCCAGGCACATGGCCTGGGCATGAGAAACGTCACCTATGTGCACAGCACTGTGCACGGCCTGTCTGAAGGCACGCAGCACTCTTGAGAGGCCGAGACTGAGGATCCCAATTCAAGTCCTGCTTCGGCAACTCAGTGAAATTGTCTCTAACACGGGGCCAGGGAGTTAGCGCGGTGATTCTAGCATCTGCCTCGTGAATGCAAGGTCCTGAGTTCGATCCCCTACACCACATACAATACCAAGTGTGATCGCTTAGGCCTGGAGTCCCAGCACTTGGGATGCAGAGGAAGGAGGGTGGCTGTGTGTGTGAGGCTTGACTAGGCTACACAGTGAGTTCAGGGCCAGCCCGAAGCACAAAGCAAGAGCCTGTCTCAAAAACAATAGAAAATGGCAGGGGTACAGTTTGGTCCTCAGTACTAGTACTACCTCCTCATACACAGCGTGGGCCGCAGCCCCTCACTGTGAGTCTGGTAGTTAGCCTCTTGTGGAGAGGCAGCGTCAGGCATGCTGGAGACCGTGGCCAGGTGGTTACAGGTGAACTTGGTGAGTGAACTTGGGCTCTGACTGCAGAGTCAACTGTCCTCAGCCCGGAGCCCTGACCTGCTGCTGCGGAGCCGCCTGCTGTGAGGAGTTGGTGACACTGCGGGTGCAAGAGATGAGAACTCTGGCTGTGCTGGGAAAGCTGGGGGAGGCCTGCCGCAGTCCCCCCGTCCCCCCGTCCCGGGTCAGCCAGCCGCAGAGCCAGAAGCTGCTGCTGGCTTGTGGTGATACTTTCATCATCATTCATAATAGTAACAGTGACGCTTAATGAGCATTTATTACATGCCTGGTGATGTTCTAAGTGCTTCAGCATTTCTTTTGGGAAGGTACTACTACCATTGATCTATGGGCTTGCACAGGCAAATTTTATTTTGCCTTAATGTCCATTTTTGGTTGAGCATCTCAGTGAAAAATGCACCGGAAATATAATCAAAGAAGATAGCAGTAGTCATCGCAATAAAACACTCCAAGGGAACCTTCATAAACAAAAGTGATCCTCAGAGACAGGAACATATAGACATAAGCGTTGACAGGAAGAGAAGAGTAATGTTCATGGAAAATCTTCTAGCTATATCCTCAGTTCTCAATTTACCTTTTTTTTTTTTTTTTTTGAGACCGGGTCTGGCTTTGATCAGGCTGGCCCTGAGCTCCCTATGTAAGCCCAGGCAAACCTTGACCTCACAGCAATCCTCCTGTCTCTGCCTCCCAAGTACTGGGATTATAGGTATGAACCACCAAACTGGTACTGTGGTACGTGGTACTGATTGCCAGTGGGTGTGAGTCACCATGCCCTGTAGTATATGTGGTTACCAGGGACTGAACCGTGGACCTTGCGCTTGTTACGCAGACACTGGATCCACTGAGTTAAATCTCCAGCCCCCAAAACCTTTTCTTGAGTCAGGGTCTTTGTAGTTGAGGTGAACATGAGAAACATCTTGTGTGTAGCCCAGACTAGCCTCAGACTCACAGCAACCCTCCTGTCTCTACCTCCCAAGTGCTGGGATTACAGGTGTGAGCCCCCACATCTGGCCCAAAAGAACTTTTTGAAGTACTTGACAAAATGACTTTAAAGCTTTTTGAATGAATAAAAAGCCAAGAATGAGAAAAATTTGAAAAGAAAAATCTTAAAAGTATTATTGAGATGCAATTACAATGACTTGTTTGGTCCAAAGAGGCAAGTTAAGACTAGAGGACAGAGGTTTAAACATGCCTGTTACCTAGAGGGAACATAACCCTGTCCTCCAAGGCCTGAGCGCTTGGCTTATAGGGGCTGCAAGATCTAGAATACTCCATTTACATCTCTTCCTGATTGTTAATGTGAACAGTGTACTCTGACCTCATGATGTATCTGTGCTTGCTTAGGAAGAAAACATTTCTCCCCAAGTTAGTACGTAACCCTGATTCTCTCAGCAGACGCACTGTTTACCCCGCGCCTCTCTGTGCTGTGTCCAGAATGTAAGACTTCCCTTTCCTAGATAGTGACACTTGATACAGGCTTGGAAGGCCAGCAAAGAGAACGCAAGGAACCCGGCCCCAAGTCTCCCGCAGATTCCAGCTGTGGCCTCAGTTACAGCACGCGCTCTCAGAGGCTGAGCTGGCTTTCAGCTGTCGGCCGTTCTCACTGCTGAGGCCTGGCACCGACAGCCTCTCGTAGTCAAGTCACCAGCTACAAAAGCTTATTAAATAGATCGGTCCTTAAAAATCACATTTTAAATTTCCTACTCATTTCTTAGAGAAGCAAAATGAACTAGGCAGCACAAACTCTATTCCCCCCCCCACTCTTTCCTGTAGAGCAAGAGGAATTATGGAAGAAACATGACTAGATTGTGCTCCTTTAAAAATAGCTCGTGGGCCACGTGACCTTTGCTCCTAGCATCCAGCAGTCTTGTTTTTCAAAATATTTATGTATAGGATTACTGGCTTCAATTTTGCCAACATCACCACACATAATACAGTATCCACAGGGCCGAGCTGGCTCCTTGGAAATCTGTTGTCCTATTACAAGCGCCAGCAGAGAAAGCCAGTCGGAGCCCGGTGTGCCGCTTTCCTGTTCTCTCCCCTGAACGCATCCCAGCTCCGCTCTTCTGTGAGTCCTGCCCTTGATAATGTGGATGGGCGCTGGTGTGGAGGATGGACGGATGAGCCCATTCTGGATCTTCCTGGGTCCTGTCACGGTAATAAGAGCAGCATCCTCGCTTGGAGGGACCAGACAGACCAGACCCGAGAGTGCGCACCGTACCAGCATGGCCGTGGCCCTGCTCTCACTGGCGGCCAGTGTAGCTGTGAACAGACTGCTCATTCTCAGGGCCCGAGTTCTATGGGGAATTACATGGCTGTCCTCACTCAGCCATGAACGGTTGCAGCACTGACTTTGTGGCTATTATAATTAGTTTTTCTCATAATGAGTGAAGACAGAGGAGGAACCAGGGCTGCTCTTTTCTGTCAGGGGCACTTTGGGCACAGTCCTTGCAGGAGGCAGCTGGGGTAACTGAGGCACGAGACAGCCCTGCACCTGCTGGTCACGGTGCTGCCGGGCGTGTGTGCCTCGCTCTGCCGTTGGCAGGAGCAGGAGCTGTGCTTCCCTGTCCGCGGGACACGCCTGGTCTTCACAGGAGCAGGTGCTTGCAGACGTGTCTAGCTGGCTGCTCGGTGTGGGAGACGGTTACAAAACGGGGCGGAGGCACTGTTCTCCCGGCGTGCTCTGCGCCCGGCTAGGTAAACAAACACAACAGTGCCAGCGGCCAGCCAGGAGTCCCTGGGGTTGCGTGGCACAATTGCATAACCAGGACTCCAGATTACGGCACCCAAACACCACGCATGGGGCTGCGCGTCAGCTGCTGTCGCTGTCACCGGCCCTCTCGGAGCCAGAACTCGGGGCCTACACGTCACGTTCAGAGTAAAACCCGGTGCTTCCCGATGGTGACACAGCCCAGGCACGATGCCTGAGACGGCGTCCCGTCAGAGGTCATGCTCCTGCCACACAGGCAGGGGCCAAGGCTGGCGGGACGCCAGCGCCTGGACTCAGGGCTTCAGGTCACCAACGCCACAGCAGCAAGGCCAGGGCTCTGGCCCGCTCTAAGTAGGGACAAGCGAGGTAAACACCAGCTGATCGTTCCTGGGAAGCGCCCTGAGCCAGCGGTTCCGAGAGCCGCCCGTCCCCTGCTCTGGGAGTGTCTTTGACATTCACACTGGGACACCTGTGTTCAGGCTCATTAGCTGAGAATTCCTGAAGCAGCAAGCTTAGTCTAAACCCTAGTCAAGGTCACAGCCCCAGAGTGACATTCAGCACTAAAGGGCTGTTGGGAAAGGAACTGCAGGTCACTATCGAATTTTTTATTTTAAATTCAGGCTGGTGAAATGTGCTTATTCCCTGGTCTCTGAGAACCTATACAAATGCATTTAGTCTTCAGGAAGGAACCAGGTCCTCACGGTAGGACTGTCCCTCCTCCCTGGCTGTGCTTTTCCTGTGGAGCCAGCGTTTTCCAGAAGCGTCTCGTGGACAGTCCACGCCCAGATGTTTGCTGACTGGATGGCACAGCCAGTGACAGCTGCTCTACCTCTGCCCTTAGGGTCTGACAGAGTTGGGAACATGCAGGAAATGACCAAAACCACTCCACAAAAAGAATTCCTCGTCCAGTTTCTACCATTTGCTTTTTCTGCTGCTCTGTCACAAGCTTCCTGTCACCAGGTGCAGGTTTTGCCCTCCTTACCCACACGGCACCTGTGTCCTCTTGCACGGAGTCCTGCAGACCTCAGAACGCACGGCAGCGGCACCTCTTCCTTTCCCAGGGCTCGGGACCCCACAAGGCAGTATCACGCTGGGGCCACGCATGCCCCAACACATTACGGGGCTGCCCCTGCCTGTCCCGCTAGCAGCCAGGCTGAAGAGCCCCCCGGCACATGCGACCCCACTCACTCCAGCCAAGGGGACACAGCAGCCCGACTCCTGGGAGCCCGAAGAAATAGCCGGCAGGCAAAGTGCAGAGCAGGGACCTGGAGCCAGTGATGATGGGGAAGTGAAGCGACAGCACCACCTGTCACGTGACTCACACTTGGGGTGGCCTTCCTCGGGTCCCCAAATGCTAGGGAACGGTGAGGCTTCTCAAACATCGCCTGGCCAGGGTGGGGCACGGCTCTGCTGGACACGTGACCTCAATCCTCCTGGCTTCAGACACACGGATCCCACCTCTCTCCCCACTTTTTTTTTTTTGAGACAGGGTCTCTTTGTACTTCAGGCTGTCCCTGAGCACACTTTGTAGCCCAGGCAAGCCTTAAACTCACAGCAATCCTCCTGCCTCTGCCTCCTGAGAGCCGAGATGATAGGTGTGAGCCACCATGCCCAGCATTGTGGTATGTAGTACTGATTGCTCCTGGGGTGAGTCGCCATGCCCCATATTGTTGTGTGTGTTTACCGGGATCGAACCAGGGACCTTGTGCTTGCTAGGCAGGTGCGGGAACCACTGAACTAAATCTCTAGTCCTCTCTCCACTTTCTGAAGCAGTTCTGGAAGTCCTCTTTCATGAGTGTCTTTAGTATTACTGTCATAGCTGCCTAAAACTAATTCAGAATGTTTAATGGTCATTTTGACTTTGCAGAAGAGCCAGCAGTTGCACGGTGTCAGATCTGGTGAAGGGAGGAGAAGGACCATTTTTCCTTTGGACAACAGCACCACTATATATATATATTTTTTTGGTTTTTGCTTTTTGCTTTTTGCTTTTTTGAGACAGGGTCTCGCTTTGTAGTTCAGGCTGGCCCTGAGCTCACTATGGTGCCCAGGCAAGCCGCCGCGAACTCAGCAATCCTCCTGTCTCTGCCTCCCGAGTGCTGGGATGACAGGCGTGAGCCACCGTCCGGCATTGTGGTATGCGGTGTTGATTGTTGGTGGGCGTGTCTCCACGCCCAGCATTCTATGTGGTTACCGGGGATCGAACTCAGGACCTTGTGCTTGCGAGGCAGGCGCCAGAACCACCGAGCTAACCCTCTGGCCCACCACTACTTTATTTTTGATCACACTTCAGAAAGATACCCTGGAAGGACGTCCAGAAAGTAGAAAGTATTTTGAGAGGAATTAGTGGGAATGTGTCTTTTACTGTAATACATCTTACAAATTCTAAACGTTCCCTGTTTTGACCACACTTTGTGCAACATGAAAGGACCTTGCTGATAGACACTGATACATGAAAGACATCAGACACCAAAGGCCACTTGTTAAGTCCACTTATATGAAGTGCCCGCAGCACGCAAATCTGCAAAGACAGGATGCAGTCGAGTTGGTGATGGGAGGGCGAGGAGGAGAATGAGGAGCTGCTGTGAGTGGGACGGGTTTTCTTCTGAGGTGCTGAAAACGTTTTAAAACTAAACCTAGTGATGGCTCACAACTCTTGTATACTGAAACCACTGGCTGCAATTTGTGGTTTGTGAATTTCAACAAAGATGCGGTACAGCGTCTGCTCCCTGGCTTGACAAGAGTAGCCGAATGGTCCCGCGCTGACGGCTCCGTGCCCTGTTCCACAAGTGCGCATGGCGGGCACTTCAGTACAGTGCTCAGCACTTAAATATGACCAAACAGAAATGTTATATAAAGTAAGGGTTTTAGAGACAGAAAAAGAATGCAAATATCTTAAGTTCTGGTACTGACGATGTGTTGAAAATATCAATATTTAGATTTAGTGGGTTAAAGATAACATTAAAATTTAGCCTATTTTGTTACTTTTAGAATTTGACTATAGGGCAATTTAAAATTTGCCACCTGTTTCACACTTACAGCTTGTTACGTTTCTAATAAGTAATGCAAATCTAACATCTAAATTTTCATTTTTAGAGGGTTTAAAAAGGTGATAAAAAACAATGTTAAGCTTACCATTTTAAATTACTGATTTTCCTTTTAAAGTAAATATACATTTACTTTAAAAAAGTAAAGTTGGAAAAAGCGGGACAGGGAGGCCCTACATAGCCTTTATCCTGTTTCCCCAAAGGTCCCATCCCCAGAACTACGAACAGTATTGAGCCAGGAAGCCAACACTTCCACCATCCTTTTAAACTTTTTTGTGTAACACGAGTCAACCCCAATCAACCCCTGTTGAGGACGAAGCTGAGAATGGGAAATGGTGTCTCAAAATTGTTGATCTCTATAAAATATGGATTGTTCCTACTGTAACAGTAAAAATTAGTGAAAATCCAAATGTAGGTTTCTTGGTGCTGCACAGACCTATTTCTCAGAACCTGTCTGTGTGCGGCAATTCCCCTCACACCCTGGAAGCGGGTGCCCACTGCTCCCAGGCGACGGTCCCCATGTCGTTCGTCAGCCACGGCAGGCTGTCAGGCCTACAGCCAGAGCACGCTGTCCCCGGGGAAGGCACAGCCTTGGTGTCTGACAGCCGCTTCCACTGCTCGTTGCAGGGACAGAATCTGTACTTGAAGGTTCCAGGGGCCGCTTTTTTTTTTTTGAGACAGGGTCTCACTTTGTAGTTCAGGCTGGTCCTGAGCTCACTATGTAGCCCAGGCAAGCCTCGAACTCAGCAATCCTTCTCCCTCCCGAGTGTTGTGGATCACAGGCATGAGCCACCACGCCCGGCTCAGGGGCCGCTTTTAACAAACGCACGTTCACAAACAAGAGGGTTTGGACACTGCGCTCCCTCTTCCCTCCCTCCACCTTCCGGGGTCCTGTCTTTGAGCCGCTTCCTGTTCTACCTCAGCTCTCAGATGAGGCATCCTGTTCTCAGCTGAGGCCACCATGTCCATGAATCCTCCCTCAGAGCCTCGAGAAGAGGACGGCTGAAATTGCCAGGGGCCGAGGCTGCGCAGCCAGCTGATGCAGGCGCTGCTCCTCACAAGGGCGGCGGGCGTCCCTGGCACAGACCGCCTCGCTTTTCAGCATCGTCCCCAGCTTGGCTTTGCCTCTCGGGGCCCTGGGAGAGCTGCTCACAGGAGCGACTACAGTTTCGCTCTACCCACCCGAGGACTTCTGTCCCCCGCGAGGGACGACCGACCTCCACGTGAGTGCCGTCCCGAGGCGTTAGGGCCGCAGGCAACCGCCACCTCGCCCACGCCCTGGATGGCCCAGGCCGGGCTGCCCAGCCCAGGACCTTGGCCTTCTGCAAAGCCATCAAAGGTCACGTCCCACAGGTTTGAGCGCGAAGCAGCCCCGGCCGCTGCCGCTGCCCTCAGCTCGGGGTGGGCACCCCTCACTCTGGCCACTGCGGAGCTGCGGCTGCCAGGGCCTCTGACAGACCTGAGCCTGGGTGCCGAAGGGGGAAAACGGAACCTGCCTGAGGGGAGCTGGGCGGCCGGGAGAGCAGGGAAAGGAGCTGGCTGCCTGTGCACTCCCGCCGTGGGGCGGGGCTGACGGGCGGCAGGAGGGGCAGGCGCGGCACTGGTGACATGGCCACATGGGAGAGGAGACGGAATTTCTACCTGCCAGAAAGGACCAAGGGGAAGGACAACTACTTAAAAAAAAACAGTGAAAAACAGTAAAATGGAAGGAGTAAAGTCAGCTCTCACTGCTACCGAACAGCACGGGCGCGGACTGACGGGCGCGTGACGTGGGTTGAAAATGAAGGGACGACTGTAAGGTCTACCAGGCACGCCCGGGGGGAGCCTTGGCTGTTAGGTGAGGCGGGTGTGAAAAGCACCCAACGCTGAGCAACTTCTATAGAAAGACGCAGCACTCACAAACTCGCCCGGATCTCCGCTGCATAGGACTGCAGCGTCGTGCGGTTTCGGTCGGTGAGCACAGGAGCCGCGGGCTGCGCAGACAGGCCGTGCGGGGTGCGTGTGCTCTGCGGTCCCAGCCACGCGAGCGGCTCTCCGGACGGAGGACTGCAAAGGAAGTCTACGCTGCTGGCTACCTTCCCGAGACTTGGGGGTAAGATGTGACAGCCGACAACCTCTACAAAAACTGCACAAAGGCTCAGGGAAGAAGTATTAGAGTTGAGCGTCGGGTGCCATCTTCAGCGCGGGGTGGGGGGAGCTTAAACCGGCTGAGATGGTTCAGTCCCAGACGTAACTGATCTCAAAGGGAAAGAAGAGGACCAAGGGTTGGGGGAGGGGAGAGAAGAGGTTGAAACAAAGAAAAAAAATCAAGAGTTCCACTGTGGCGTCAAGGAGACAAAGGCCAAGGAGGGAAAACGGCCTGTTGAGGTGACAGTAGCCAATGACCCAGCGGGCGGGTTGGCCCGTCCTGCCCACGCAGCGCTCCGGACCTTCCAGCCACGCCCCGCACTTCCCCTCCCTGAGTGGAGCAGCACAGTCCAGGCCGTCCTGTCGCAGGACATCCCGAAGCACAGCAGCGTCTCCCACCCGAAATGCCGACAGCAGTGAGCGTGCTCCACAGCAGCCCAGAGCGCCCCGTCTCGCTCACGGCACAGGTGACCCTGTACCCTAAAAATACAAAGCAGGAAGTGGAGGAGTGTTAGGTAGAACTAGGTATTAGCCTGGTTTAAAAACAGGATCTTTGATCCTTTTGCCATAATCATCTAATACTAGTTTTCTTTAAAGCTTAACTAAAATTAGCTAAGACTTGCAAAATACCTTTAGAAGAACAGGACTTCCAAGCATATGTAATGCACTGACCCATACAACTCGGGCTTTAGCATCAAAGGCCAACTGCAGATTTAGTCAGATTAGCTCCAGCGTAAGCAGCCGACAACTCAGAAGAACCTGTGTCTTACTGTGTTTCAGTGCGTGGCCTCGGGGCCCTGGGACCATGGGGCTGGGCTCAGGGGGGCCACCGCATCTTTGCCTTGATCTGCCCATGTGTGCGTGCGAGGCCTCCTACTTCCTCCTGTCCACTTCGGGTCTCCCCCACAGAGAGTGTGCTAAAGCTGTAACAGGCATGACGCTGGCCAGCATGGTGTTTTTATCCTATCTGTATTTTACCACAAATAAAAAGAAATGGAAATACAAACTGAAACTCTAATGCAGACCCATTCCTTTCCCTTGAACAGGAAAGCCTCCTTCACGTCACCAGTCAACTTCCTGCATGACTCGCTTCAGATGACAAAGCCTGTCCCTGGGTTTGAAATACGAGGTACTGTAAGCCTTTACAGGCCACGTTCTCCAGAGACCACCCTAGGAACCTCCCCGTGTGAGCACGATTAGTTACTTGCAGTCTCTAAATGCTGATTAAAAAATCTACACTTCTCTAAAGAACTGTGCACTTACGCTGTGGTGTGTGATGCAGATGGAGGCACTGTGGGCTCCAGATACAGGCAGCATGGTGTGACTCGGGGCCCTCACGTCCTTGTTAAGGGGACAGTGGCACACAGTGAAGGGGACTGCCCTGGGTGATGGACTTCAGTCCGATTTGCTTGGAGCATCTGTGCCTTAGTTTCCTCATCTGTAGAGCAGAGGGTGATGATTCCCGGGGCCTTTGACTAGAGATGTTCCCGTTGCTCCACCAAAGAACATCTTGAACAGCCTCGGCGGGCACCTGGCCCCATGGGCTTTCTGCAGTCTGTCCTATCTGCTGTGGCAAAAGTGTTAGCGTGGAAGAAGGAACCTCAGTATGTTAAGACAAATGGTAATCAATATATGAGGGGCTGGGAGGGGTTAGTGGTAATTCAGGAAGTCCTGCATTTTATAGACCAAGTAACTGAAAATCAAAAAGGCCCAGGGTGGGCCGGAGATTTAGCTCAGTGGTTTCGTGCCTGCCTGGCAAGCCAAGGTCACTGGTTAGATATTTTGTAATCATATACAACAATGCTGGGCGTGGTGACTCACGCCCACCAGCAATCAGTACCACACACCACAGCGCAGGGTGTGGTGGTTCATATCTATAATCCCAGCACTCGGAGGCGGGAGGCGAGGCAGAAGGATTGCTGAGTTCAAGGCTTGCCAGGGCTACATAGTGAGCTCAGGGCCAGCCTGAACTACAAAGTGAGACCTTGTCTCAAATCAACTAAACAAAATCCCAGGGTTACAGCTGAGGCCTCACTGCTCAAGGGTGGGGTTTAGAGATCATCTTAGAGTCCTCAAGGTGGGGAAGGAATTAGGATCTCAGGATCTTCTAACTTCCCCACTTTGACAAGTCCCTGCACCCACCAGTCTCCATGATCACTGGACCATATGCGTCAGTGTCTAACAAGAGTAATGATCAAGGATCCTGTGTTGTCTGGGTGTTGGGGATGGAACCCAAGGCCATGGCATGTGGGGCACATGTGCTGCCACTAAGCCCCACCCCCATCCTGAGCTCAGTCTGTTTCTGGGAGGAAGAAACTGTGAGCCAGAGAAGGTAAGACCAAGGAGGCAAGCAGAACCGAAGCCGCCACGCTGCCTAACATGACACCCGCCATGCTGCCTAACATGACACCCGTCACCAGCTTGTCTGGTGGTCCTGAGGGCTCACGACGGGAATGAGCCGAGCTGCTGTGCTGTGGGGAGGTAATGCTTGCCCTGAGGCCTGGACCAGCAGCCTGTGACACTGTGTTCTGAAGATGTAGTGGCTCTGCCCGGCTCTCTGGGCACTCTGGAGCCTGGCTGCTGTGTTGTTTCTGTGGCCAGCAGCACCAACTGTCAGACACCGCCTGTGGTCACAAAGCAGGGCATACTCAGTGCGCCATATCTGGGCCTCTGTCCTCAGGGGCACATTTGGCAATTAAGGAAAAGCATTGCTTTAATAGTACTCTAAGTTTTGAGAAATGACTAACTAGTAGCAATGATGCTGAGTTGAGTTCAGATTCTTGATTTTTATTTCTCCTACTGTATCATTCCACATCTGCTTCTTGGGTTTCCTTAAACCTGAAACACGTTCTTCTCTTCCCTTGACTTAGCCTCTGCAAGAGGAAATCACCTAACCATCTCTCTGCAGCTCACGACCACACCCAGACTCGGGTCCGTATGCTCAGGTAACTGCCACCTCACTGTAGCTTCTGGGATGCTTTTACCTACAGAGCGTTGGTCATCTCCATGAGCCTCCCGGAAAGGCGCAGTGCAGGCAGGCAGTATCCCCTGCCTCACGCTGGGATCCCTGAGCTCCGTGGCTCCGGCTCCGCCTCCGCCTCATTTGGGATGTGTCCACCCAGCTTCTCGTGAGCCTCCAAGGAGCTGGGATGCTGTGTGTCCTGGTTTAGAGCTGGTGGAACCTCGGGGACGGCTCTTCCGTTCAGAATGGCTCCAGCGCGATGCTGATAATTCACGTTAGAGGGCTGACTGACACAGGAGGGTTCTCAGGGCTGCGGGCACACTGAAGAGGCTGAGGGCACAGTGGGTGCGCCTTCATCTGGTGCTGAGCCAGCTACCTGGTCGGCAAGCCTCTCACCCTGGGTATGACTGCTGTTTTTACGCGGAGTGTGCCTGCTGCCACTGGGGCTTGGTGGAAACCCCTGGGCAAGGTTTGGTCTCCATGCCCATCACTCACTACCCGGGTCCATGGCTCTTTAAGTGTGGGGATACTGGTGATGTCACTGCATAAGTCCTACTCTTTGATGTAACGTACTGGCTGATCAGACTTGGACACGTAGGGAGCCACAGCGACAGGTCTCATTAGAAAGACAAGCTGGGTGCTTGGCCCTGAGCTGCAGGCTGGCAGGAAGATCACATTCAGAGGTTCAGAAAGTACACAGAACTCACGTAAAACAGGGAGAAAAGACCAAGGGGAATAACAGGCTTTGTCATCTTTTTGTCTTGTTTTGTCTGCTCTGCTAGAATTTGAAAGTGTTCATGGTCTCCTCTCCAAACCTCAAAACCACCAGGCAATTCAGCTCTGGTTGGAGCAAATTTAGTTCTAGAAAAACCTGAAAGCCAAGGAACACAAAGTTGGGAATTATGGGGAACAAAAAAAATGAAGAATTTAACAACAAAAGGGCCAGCAGATGGCAGTAAAGGACTTTGCGAGGAATTCTGGCAGCAGAGTCTGTAATGCTGGAGGGTAGCTCTTAACAGCTATTGTATAAGTGATTTATGTATTTGGATTCTGCTCAATGTTATATATGCATTGCTGAATAAAACATTCACAGTGTATTTTCCACCAGCAGCTGAGCTCCAATTCCAAGCTTCCGAGGCCTAATTCCCAAAGCTCCAAGGAGCCCCTGACATCAAATTGCTTTCTTCTCCCAAGAGCTGCTTCACACCCCAGAAAAAAAACCATAGAGAAGGTGAGAGACTTGCTATGACCCATCATCAGCATGGCTTGGCCGGTGTGTGTGAGGAAAAGAAAACGGCTGTCGGGTGTCTCGGGCCGAGCACTAGGAGGCTTCTCCGAGGCCTGACTAGCCCTGGGTTTCCTGCTGTAGCTTAGCACACAGGCTAGTCTTGGAGACAGAGCTCTCAATCCAGTTCAGACAAGGAGACAGGAAACGATGCCTAAACTGTGCGAAATCTGCCAGGTGAAGTCATCACAAAGGTACGAAGCCTTAGGGTTTCTTTCCTTTTCAGAGAACCCCAGCAAGCTGGTAAATCTTACCCTTCTAACCCGTCTGGGAGCCGGCCTTCCCCCAGGCCCTGCCCCACCTGGCCGCGTCTCAGCAGAGCGGAACAGGACGGCTGCTCAGGCCTCTCGCTTCTTGTGGGACGTTCTCAGTTCTGCAGCAACAAGCGTGGGCTGCAAACTTGCTAGCATAAGCCTCACATGTGAGGTGGCTGTGGGGGGCTATTGGGGAAGAAGCCCTTCGCCGAACACACTGGAGAGGCAGAAAGGCGCCCCATCATCTGCCAGAAGTACACGGTGGCTTCTAGATAGTGCAGTAAGTAAACAACTGTGTTATTCAACACCCAACCTTTGGTCATAAGGGCACGAGAGGAGCATTTCATGTTCCTTGGAATTTGCTTCTGTGTCTGAACAGAGAAAAATGCTGTCATGGTAAGAAAAGATAAAAGCTCACATTGACTGGCCCTTTCCTCTGGGCCGGGCAGAATGTCGGCCAGAGAGAGTACTATCTCGTCCATACTGTACATGACTTCTTAGGTAAGAGCTCTTGTTTTGCAGAAGAACGGGTTTGTAGATTGGAGACGCACTTAACGTCACACACTGTCGTGTGGTGGGCCGGGGCTGACAGACCCAGTGCTGCCTCCCTCCTAAATCAACCTTCTGCACCACTGGAACCGAGGGCGAAGACCGTGGGAATTCCTGCTGTAGCTTAGCATAGCCCATGTCCTTCTGCTACAAGTTAGAGAAAGCTTAAAGGCAAGTCAACAGCATCCAGCCACTTACAGAAAGGAAAAACACCACAGGACAGATGGTTGCAAAGGAGCAGAAAATCATTTCTTCATTCCTTACGGCCACTGGTATGACACCAAACTTCAGAAGCCTGCTAGCCGTGGTCTCCATCAGACCCTGGGGTTACGGGCAGTGTTAGGCCTGTGCTTCCGGCTCAGCCCAGCCCCAACCCGCACACTGCCGCGCACCCCCTCCAGAGTCACCATCCTTCCCATGCTACTGTCGGGGCTCAGATGATCCGTCACGTGATCTGATGTCTACCTAGGCACTGTGCCAAGATCCGCTTTCTACCATGGCTGCTCCTCATTCCTGCAATTCTTCAACACGTTCTGCGGTGTCACCTCACTGTCCCGCCCCCTATGGTGGTTACAGCAGCGGGGCTAGTCCTGCCACCTTAGCCAGTCGGCTGCTGGAGTGCAGCGCGAGCCTGGGCACACAGGGACCTTCTGCTGTGCCCTTAGCCTCCTCAGGCCTGAGAAGGAAGCCCATGGGTGAGACGAATGGTGCGCAGTGCAGGCCCGTGGCCCGTACTCCTCTCCACCACACTCCCACACTGTCTTCTGAGGGAGATGTTATCTTCAGTTTGCAACAGGGTGGGAACAAAACTTACCCAGGATGCAAATCCAAGGCGAGCTTCCCCTCAGCAGTAGGGACAGCTGCACATCTTCAGGGTCAGGCCCTTCACTGTGGGCCCGTGTGGCTGGCGCCGCTGGTGACTCGTTCCTCAGCTGTCCCTCTTTACCCCTGGCCTCCCCAGTTTCAAAGCACCAGGTTATTCTGCCCACTCTGCCCAGGGGAGGCCCACTTCTCTGTGGCTCCATGGCAGCCAGCTTGATGGCTCTTGAGGTACCTGTGAGGCCTCGTCTTCCTGTCGGTGAATGGGCTCGAGGGACTGGGGCTCGAGTGCAGCCTCTGGGAAAGGTTCTTGCTCTTAAAAGACACAAGCCTGTTCTGACACTGTGTATATCGATGGGTACAGAAGTGTCACGGTTACCATAATTAAAACAATTTTTATGCCAATTAAAAATTACAAATGCTAGGCATGGTGGTTCACGCTTGTAATCCCAGCGCTTGGGAGGCAGAGGCAGAAGGATTGCTGAGTTTGAGGCTTGCCTGGGCTACAAAGGTGAGACTCTGTCTCAAAAAAAAAAAAAAAAAAGGGGGGGGGGGAGAGGGGAAAAAAAACCTTAGGGGCTTTCCTTTTTTGGACAGATGGACAATGCCAGGCTGTAGCCAGGAGCTTTCTGGGCAGCTGAATTAACCCTCCTAGGACTTGATGTAGAGAGTCATTCTAATGTTCTCGTGCTGGCGGAGCAGGGAGGGGACCCAGTTGCAAAAAAGAGCTGTTTTGGCCTAAATCGCAGAGAAGCGTATAAGGACATGGCACTGAGACATAGGGCGTTTTCCACACACCCGGCTCCTAAGGCAGGGAGGGGCTTCTTGTCAGGGTGTGGATCCAGTGAGCGGCAGGAAACTGCAGCCTCGGGTCACCTGAGGAGATTTGGAATTTACTTTCCTAATGCACTGAGTGAGGGGACAGGTGAGCTAAGCTTTGCTTTGGTGTGTCTGAGCTAAAAAAAACAAAACAAAACCCAGTTTTCTAGCAATTTAAAAACACATGATCTGTATGAACTTGCTGCCTTGGCAAAACAAGGGTGAGCTGGAGATACTTCCCCTTTAGCCAGGTTAATGACCGCAAACACGGCAAAGGTGTGGTCACTGATGTCGTGATGTCTAACCCGGATTTTGAGACGTTAAAATAACCTGATCAAGGCACCAGGAAACACCTGAGGGTTGCACCTAAAACACTGTGACCAGACTGTCCTCCTTTTCTGAAAATCAACATGAGTTTGTGGCTGAAACAGGATTACTAGTGTCTAGAAAACATACTGCCCACGCTAAGCAGGTCTCGCTCGGCAGCCACGTACCCATATTCTGTACAGACTCAAAGCCTGCTGGCCGCACGATGGCTCCCCTTCGGTCAGCCTGCAGGAAGGACGCTCAGTCACACTGTGTGGGCCTCAGAGGTCTGTGCGCTGCTGTGGCCTGCGCCACCCTGCTTGCGTCTGCTGGCCCAGGCAAGCGCCAGGAGCTGGGGACCAAGTCGTGCCCTCTTGCCTTCCCTCTTCTGCCCAGGGAAACACCAGCTTGGCATTTGTTAAACCTAATTTTCCTGGAAGCTCCAGGTCTGATGGAAGATTATTCACTTTGCTTTTGTCAATTAGTCGGCAGTGGAGACCGTGGTGGGACTTGCTGCCATAGGCAGCAGGAAAGTGCCCCGTGGTCCGAAGCTGCTAGAGGGACCAGGGTCCCCACATGGCTCTTCGCTGTCTCCCCAGGTACCCGACCTCCGCACTCTCCTCCAGCCACCCCTCTCCTCTCCCCGGGGCCCAGGCCAGGCCCCCTGCCGGCCTCTGGGGCAGCCTTCCTTCCTTCCTTCCTAGTTCTTGAGACGGCTGCTTGTGCTATGGTCACCTGTGCTTGGAGGTCTGAGGTCTGCAGGCTTCGCCACCCAGTGCCCCAACATATACTGACAAGCGAGGAGCCGTGGAGCAGCACGGGGCTTTGGGGGCCCTGGCAGACCTAGCCCTGCAGCTTCAGGGGTGGCTCTGGGGGACATTCTGACCTGGCCAGGCTTACGTCTGAACCCACACTTGAATGAGGCCTGTGTCTGAGTGTTCTTAAAAACAAAATTCAGATGAAAAAAGAAAAGTCATTTAAGATTCTAATGAAAGAAAAACGTTTAGAGGCAGACAGGTAGTGGCTCCTGTTCAGTAAGGATGCACATGGATAGAACAGCAGCTAAGAATTCTCCCCACAGCACGCCCATGTTAATTCTTGAACAGGACAATTGTTAAAGTCTGGCTAAGTGAAGTGCTGCACAGTCCGATCGCTAACTATAGGACGACAACAAGGGCGTTGCACACCCGGCCCTCAGTGTGTAGAGCCTTGAGACTGGCCAGGCTCCGACTGCCTGCTGATCACCCCACGCTGTGACTCTTCAGGCCCCAGCCAATCGACAGATTACACATAGAGCCTTGCCTATGCCCGCCCTCAAGGGCATATATAAAAGCAACACCTCTGCTCAATAAAGATGGAAGTGATTCTCTGAAATCATCCCCAGAGCCTGTGTCCTGTCTCCGTGCCTCACCCTCTCAGTGTGGCTCAAGACACCAGCCTCCAACCAACCATAAGGCTTTGGCACCTACAACCAACCACAGCTTACTTGAAATCACTTTCCAACTCTACAGGAGCACAGGTAATGAAATAAACGGTAAATGCACACAGGGGTGCCTTAGTTCACAAGCTTAATTTGTTGGATGATTCTGGAAAAGATGACCATGTTTGTATTTGTGTGGGCAAGATGGCCACAGTCATGTTTGTCACGTGATGCAGAGTTTGCAAATAAAACAATTTTGCCAAACGCTTCTGTTAACCAAACTGTCTGCAAACAAAAGTGTTCAAGAACCACGGTGCCATGTTTGTATTTATGCCAAAAAAAATGTATGCACACTTCAGGAAAAGATTTTTTTCTAACAGATGGTGTTCCCCCCATATGTGGCCCCGAGAGGATGTCGTGTATCACACCACCGGCCCTAGGAAAGAAACAGAAAATACATGTGCAGCCTCTCAGTGGCCAAGGTTACCCAGGCAGCAGTTCGCTGTATTACTAATGTCTGGAAGCTATGGCACCACTCTGGGAAGCACCTGTCGTTTGTAGAGGTTAAAGGTAACTTGTATTAAACTCATGTCTTGAAAAATTTATTATAATATTTACATTAGTTTTTTTCCAAAATTTTTTGGTGGACTCTGTATAATCTATGCATCCATAATATTATATTTGCTATTTTTTGTTATTTTTGAGACAGGGTCTTGTTTTGTAGCTCAAGCTGGCCCGGAACTCACTATGTAGCCCAGGCTGGCCTTGAACTCACAGCAATCCTCCTGCCTCTGCCTCCCGAGTAGGATTACAGGTGTGAACCACCATGCCTGGCACTGTGATATGTGGTACCTGGGATCGAACTTGGGACCTTGTGCTTGTGAGGCACCACTGAGCTAAATTCCTGGCCCTGCTGTCTTGTTTATTGGGACAGGGTCCTGCTATGTAGCTCAGGCTAGTCTCGAATTTGAAGTGATCCTCCTGCCTCTGCCTCCTCAATGCTTGGATTATAGGTGTGCACCACTACATCCAATTTATCTTGTCATTTATAAATCCTTTCAAAGCATAGAATTAAACAAGGATTTGGATTTTTTCAGAATTTTCATTTTTTAGCTGCTTAGAATAAGTCCTTTAACAAGATTTTGTTCTTTGACTTGATATTTGATATCTGAGCTGCACTTTAACCGAAATTTCCCATTAATTATAGGGTTGGAAAATGACACTATTTCGGTAAATGAACAGATGAATAGTATTTAGCCAATTTAGTTTTCTGTTGAAAGGACAGTTGTGAGCATTAATTCAAGAAACTTCCCCTAATATGCACAGTATTTTCAGGTTTCCAAAAATGCAGGTGAAATAGGTAGCCATGTAGTGATGACCGTAACCTGAAGACCCACACGAAACATGCCCCATGGGACGCACAGTGAGGGGGAACTACAGGAGTGAGGCTTCTGAGGGGAAGCTCCTCCTGCCAAGACCCTCCTCCCAGGACTCTGGTATCCGCTTGTTAGAGGCCCAGGACGCAGGCACCCAGGGTGGCTCTGTGGTTAACCACGGTCAGGCAGCTGCAGTAAAGCTGGCACTGAAATCCTTAGATGGCTACTTTCAGCCACAGCTCCCACTACTAGTCCTCGGTGTTTCTCCAGAGACACTCTCCAAATGACACTGCGAAGGAACGGGGTCTAACACCTTGGAATGTCTGCAGGAAGAAAAACCTGGCCTTCAAAGCCTGATTGCTGTGCAAATGAAGATAACACGGGGCTTCTTAGATCTTAAAATTTGGGTAAGTGGCCAGGGCTTCAAAGAGAGCTTCCAATGAGCTATTACAATAATAAAACTATAAGATAATGGAAAATCAACAGCAATTTATATGTGGCATATATAAATTATTCTATGTACAGAAGTCAGGTATGTGATCTCATTCAGAATTCTTTCACACATGCACAGATGTGTACACACGCATGTGCTCAAAACAGGTGGAGGAGGCCATTCCAAGGACTTGTGAGCTCACTAGCTCATCAGTGGTGAGCTGGTCATGTGTGAATGTCCACATGAATGATTTCCTGCAAGAACAGCATCCATTGCTTAAAGATGTCACCAGAGTCTAGGATAAACGGGGAAAAAGGCCATCAGCAGACGCTGAGTCTTTATGCAGAGGCAGCTGAGCTGCACGGCAGCCCTGGCATCGCGAGTCCCTCGGCCATGCAGATGCCAGCCTTGTTTCAGGCCAAAGGAACCTGGGTGTTAAAGGCAGTAATGCATCATAGTCCATCAGTCCCCCGAAAGCTCACTGTGAGCCCCGTGGAGGCAGGTGACTATGACAGCGGTGGGCAAGGTGCACGTCACTCAGAGGGATCCATTCTAATTTCTACTGAGTTCTGAATGGCAAACTAATCCATGGACAGATCAGTTCTCGCTCTCTGCAGGTCTTCCTGAGTCCGACCCTACTGTGGGATCTCATCTCCTTCTGTTAGCAGGCCTGGGTACAGACTGATGGCCTTAAAGCCTGGGCTCAAGAGGCGGCTTTGCCATTTTCTAGCTGTGACCTCGGTTAACTTATTTAACATTGTGTCGGTGTCTTCCTAGGTAAGATGGAGGTGAACGGGTCTGAGGCATGTCCGATCCGGAGCCTGGGGCACAGGAGGCACTTGCTAACTGTCAGCTGTTAGCACAGTTGTCCTCCCTGTGTGGAGCCATGGATGTGAGTGTGGTCTGGGATCATCTGAGTCCAGACACGGAGCGGCCCCTACTCCCAGCCTCAGGGCTCCCTCCAGGCCGTGCGCCCTGCGAGCTCAGGCCCCACACTTTGAGTTGTGGGATTATAGCTCAAGTCACCGCTCCCACCTCAGATTCCCAAGGCTGGAGTCCTCACTGCGGCTCCCAGCTCTGTCCCTGCACTTGGCTATGGCTTTATGACAACACCTTAATGGGGACACCATGTAGCCAGCCTTCTCCACCTGGTTCCTACTGCACCCGCCCAGGTGGTGCTCATCGGGGGAGAGATCCGCTGGACTCTGGTCACCCACTGTGTCCTCCACTCAACGCCCACTAGGAACATTCTCCCAAGTCCACGCATCTTCCACTCAGTTTTAAGTCCCTGTACAAATGGCTGTTCTATCAAAAGTGTGTTTTTGCCACAAATGATGCATTATTGGTCATTATGAATTCTCTGCATACTTTATCAGGAGGCAGATGATCTAATAAAAAAGCCAAGGCTTTAAAATCTGAAAGCCTCATTTCCAAATCCTGGAGTGACTCACAACTTCATGACCGGGGCAGGTAATTGTTTATTCTCTGAATGTTAGATTCCTTGCTTATAAGATGGGACAATAATACTCCTTTTCCAGGACTACAGTGATAATTATATGTGCACAAAGTTGTTGGGCAGAGTTCCTCAGGCATACAGTTAACAGATTTATTTTTCACATCCTTCTCAACTGGTATTTTTCACTTCCCACTTTCTGGGAGAATGACTTCTGCCCCTTTTCATGCCCCTGGCTGAAGGGCAAGTTCCAGGAGAGAGAATCCCTGTGGGATTCATGGTGAAACGGCCTGCAACTTGCACATGACCTGGCACAGTCTCCAGGATGTGGAGGCGACACACAGGTATAACTAGTGATATTAAGGCCAACGCAAATCTCTGGATCCACTAAGTGTAAAAGCTGGGGAGGGCTCTGAGAAAAACCACCAACCCAATCCTTCCCCAGGTGGTGTGTTAGCTTTCTATCACTGTGACAAATACCCCAGAAAATCAACTGAGAGCAGGAAAGGTTTATGTTGGCTCAGAGGAAGTTTTGGTGCACGGTCACTGTGCTCTGCCCTGCCCCCTTGGGCCGGGGACCCCTCCAAGAGCACATTCCTGGTGACCTTCCTCTCAGCAGGCCAGCCCTGAAGGCTCTGTCTCCTCCCAAGGGTGGGCCCAGGCCCGAACACATGGCAAGGCAGGAGCGGCAGACACTGTGCTGCTTCCCTCAGCAGTGGGAAGGGCTGGTGCCAGTGAGGCCAGGAGCCTGTCTTGGTGAATGTTAGCCCTGCGGGGAGCCTCCGCAGACTACCCCAAACCTTCCACCTGACAGTACCTCCGCTGCTCGGCACCCATACGAGACGAGAGGAGCAAAGAGCTGGCTTTGCACAATGTCATCCTTCTCATGGCAAGCCCTCGGTAAGAAGATGCAGCAAGAAGATGCCATGCCCAGAGCCCCAGGAAGCCATGGAGGCTCACATAGCTTCCCCTGCTGTTATCCTCCTACTGGCAACTGCTCTCCAGACTCCTGTGACAGATTCTGCCTCCTTGCTGTCCGAGTGGACAACTCATCTCATAACTGGCCCAAGTGAAAGGAACGTGGAGCTGTATCTGGGTGTGAGACTGTCTTTTTGGCCAGCCCCACGGAGGGTGAGGGGTGGTTCTTGGGTTGAGAAGGCCTACACAGCACGTGGCAGAGGCTGTCATGACTTCACAGAAGTTTGTCACGATGGATGCGATGGCTGGCAGAGGATGGCATCAAAAGCTGATGATACAAGTTTCTAGTGTTTTATTTACCTAGAGGCAACACAAGTGACCACTAGTGATGGTCAGTTTTAGGCTACCCAAGACCCCTCCAGCTCCTTAGATCTGCCTCTTGGTGGTTCTACTGCTCTGTAAGGGCTGTTTTCAGCTGTTTTTTGTTTGTTTGTTTGTTTTTTGAGAACAGGGTCTTGCTTTGTAGTTCAGGCTGGCCCTGAGCTCACTATGTAGAGCCCAGGCAAGTCTCGAACTCAGCAATCCTCCTGTCTCTGCCTCCCGAGTGCTGGGATGACAGGCATGAGCCACCACGCCTGGCACTGTGGTATGTGGTGCTAATGGCTGGTGGGTGTGAGTCACCACGCCCAGCATTGTATGTGGTTACCGGGGATCGAACTTAGGTCCTTGTGCTTGCGAGGCAGGTGCCAGAACCACTGAGCTAAATCTCTGGCTCGCAGTTGTTTTTCTTGATAATCCTGCATACAACCGAGACCTATGTCACAAGGCAGTGTGTGGCTTGTGCCTGCTCAGGTGAAGGAGCTGGACATATGAAGGACAATCATGGGTGTGGCCTTTAGGAACCATCCACCGCCCAAAGCCTGCTTCCTTTCCTGAAGAAGAGGGATCAGCAATAACACACATAGTGCCTTTGTGATGATGGATGAGCCAAATGTGATGCTCCTATTGGGACCTGTGGTTTGCAGCAGCCTTGGGGGGGGGTCATCAAACCACCCACATAAGTTACATGAAATATATTCTGTGTAACCAGAACTAGGGGTCACAGTTGAATTATACTCAACAAGGATATGAATTATTTCTAGCTATTCCCAAACATGCAAATGAATTGAACATATATTCAGAAACAAAGGCTCAAAGACATAAAAAAAAAAAAAAGAGCTTGTCCCTTTGCAGCAGAAATGTTCCAGATAAAAGTGCTAAATTGTAGCAATAAAAGCTGAGGACACTACCTAGACACCCAGAATCCTTTGATTTTAAATTTCTGGTTCCTCCCTAAATCTAGTAAAGAAAATTACCTGCTAAATGTTATCGTAAACGCTGGGCCAACACTATCTAAACTACAGAATAAACCAAGAGGAAAAAAACCCTTGCAAATTAGATATTCTTAATCTTCAAGCCACTAATTTTAATCAATATCCGTCTGGAAGTTTTAAATGACTTTCTACAAACCTCCCCACCCCCATCAAGTAATTATCAGAAATATTGATTTCATTCCTTACATTCAATCTTACAATTTCATAAAATATTAGCCTATTACATTAACATAAAAATGTAATTTAGTGGAATTAAACAGCAGAGGGAATTCCATATAAGACTCGCAAATTGGGTCTATATAAGGTTGATTTTTAATATATCACTGACACTCCCTTCTCCAGCCCCCCAGCCTCAGGGTGAGTGAGGAAGGAGGTGACCGAGGGACTAACAGGCTGGCGAGAATATGACATGCAGGAGCTTCGATCACGAAGGACAAAGATAAAGCAGCACAAAGCAGAACTAATCTCATTTTATGGATGAAAAAGGGCAAATTCACAAAGCTGCAGCAGCTTAGCTGGAAAAGGCAGGGGCACACATAAGACTTCAGGTGTCCTCAGGCCAGGTCTGTGCCACAGAGAACGCCATTCACATGGGATGGTCAGGAGGATGTGTGGGCGGGAGGAGGATGGAACCAGCTTTCCTGCACAGGATTCCCTACACGCGTCTCTCTGCGCTGATACCTAAGAAACACAGCTCGTCAACATCGGACAGGTGTTCAGACTCTGTATTTGCTAGCCTATTACTCAGCCACCATGAGTACATGCGTGGTGTAACGGAACTTATCAATACTGCCAGATTGTCTTTTGAAACAACTCAGCTGTGTACGTGTGCACACGTGTGTACGCAGCAAGCATTTATGCAAAGGCTCACGTATCCTGTAACGAGCCTATGGTTTCGTGTCAGGGTGCCAGGGAACCTGTCAGGAAACGGCTTCTGTGGTCCTGACGGCACTGTTACACAGCACTGTCCTAAGAAGGTAGTCACCCCTCTGCTGGCCGCTCTGGAGGCTGGAATAACCGTGCCCCACGCGCTCCCATGTGTTGAGGGCACTAAGCAACACAAATGCTTAATGGGAGCTTTACACCTCTTAGCACTGCCTGTGTGTGTTCTTAATGTCACAATCTGACTGCTGTAAATACATCAGCTGATTTCTATAATTAAGAACAGGGCAGAAGCCCGGAGAGGGCTGGAGGCAGGCTGGACACACTGGCTGTTGTCACTTCCACGCGGCTTTCCAGAGGTTATCGTGCAGTTTATGTGCTGGCTAACTCCACGGTGAACTTTTCCAGGGCAGTGTCTCGTGTTGTGGGCGTTTGCCACACCCGAGGCCAAAGATAAAGCGCGAGCCCCTCTTCACTCCGGGACAAAAGAAGTCTGCTGTGAGCTCTGGAAAAGTGACCTGTCCTGAACCCACAACCTGAGCTCCGGACGGAGGCCGCTTGCTGGGGCGGAGGCTCTGGGGCTCTCTGCACATGGAGAGAAGGCAGCTACTCCCCTGTGGGACCTGAGTGCCATGTCCCTGCAAGGGGAGCTGGGAGCACAGGCTCCTGCTAACAGGTCTGGTCTCTGCAGGTGCTGCGCACACGTGCATGTGTGTGCATGTGTGTGTACGCGTGCTGCCTGCAGGAAATATACTGAAGGTGTCACCTGAAACAGAAGGGGAGCCAGTGTGCTGGTACTAGGAATAAGCAAGGGATGCAATGCAAGGTGGAGGAGCACTAGATGGAAAGGGGTGCGTGGGGATGACAGGGGCTGCGGTCCTGAAGGGGCTTCGGCTTGGTGGGTGACCTCCTGCACCTCTCTAACTGCCTTATGCGCTAGGCATCTAGAACAAAGCTCTAGCCCATAAATATGCTAATGTTACATTCAGTCCTAAGAATATTTTAATACCCAGTAAAGAGAAAACCCTAATCCAGATGTTACATGTAACCTGAACATGAACCTCCTGTTCCTCAGTTGACGCAGAGGTATCTGGATTCCAGGAAAAGCCCCCGTAGTGCTCCCGGATCTGCAGGGCTTTCACACTGCACCCGCCACATGCCAGTGTCACAGGATGACCTCCTGCTGCTTCAGCCTAATTCTTTCTGAAGGGAAGAGAAGAAACGTTTACCCTCCAGCACTGTGAACCTTGGCTGGGGAATAAGGGTAAACCCTAACCCTCTAAAACTCAGTCAGTAATGAGCAGCATGGTCAGGATTCAGCTTGTGACCCTTAAAAAATCAAAACAAGAAGAACCAGAACAGAAAAGACCAAAAAAGTGCATTGTTCTATTTTTTTTTTTTAAGGAAGGGGTTTTGCTCCTTTATAAACATACTGAGTGAAAGCTCTCGATGAAAAACAGCACCCTAGATCATCAAGAATGGCCTACTGTGGCAAAAACCTCCATTTAATGCCCAATTTTTATCTTATTACTGATAACTTCACTTAAAATACACACGAATAAGCACTTAGGTATCTGCAGACTCTGCTAATTGGCCCATTACTGCCAGGTTCAGACTGTGGTTTCTTTAATTTGCAAAGGTAGAACCAAGCAACTATTTCTCAGAAAGTTAGATATTCACAGCCAGTTAACATTATTAAATGGCCTTTATGTGAGCTTTGCAAAAAGGAAATAACTAAATGGTGCCTGAAGCTAAAAGGAAAGCTGAAATTTTACATTTTCTACAGTATGCCATAACTACAGATGAATTCATGTTGGTTACTTTAAAATAGAAACAACACAGCAGAATTCTCAGAGGTTGCATTTAGAGGTAATATTTGGTTTCATTTCACCTGGCTTAATAATGAAAACATTAAAGATGGCTCCCAATTTCTCCAAGATCAACATATTAGTCCATTTAAAGAAATGCCACAGGAGGCTGTTACTGCTATTCTTCAGAAGACAGATTTCGTTTGTTCTTGGTTAAAATTGAATGTATCTCTCAAATTTAGCAGTGTCTGAGCCACAGTGGGTTAACGCGAGTTGGATTTAGATGAAGTCTGCAGGCAAAGACTGCAGTGGGAGAGGCCTGGACTGCCAGCCACGGCCAGCACTCGGCACCGTGGGCGCTGCGGCTGCTGTCCCGGGCAGAGAAGACACAGGCCTCTGAGAGGAGGGACGGCCCGAACATCACACGGCACGGCCCAGCCAGACCGGGAAACCAAATCAAGCAAGCACAAGAACAGTCCCCACCCCTGAAATATACCTGCCTGCCTGTGCACACACACGTTTACCTATGCAACAGTACGAACGTACGTGTTTTCACCGGGGCAACAGTATCAGTGTTTTTGTCAAGAAGCATTAGCAAGTATGAATAAAAATCCTCGGGAACGGATTCCACAGCAGTGAAAGCTGCACTGAAGCCACTGTGTCAGGGGCCGGCCTTAACCGTATCCTTTTTCAAAGCATTTGCTGCACAGTAAGGTGAGCGGGCTGTCTGCAGGTCTGCTGCCTGGCCTGCAGGTCTTATGGTCACGCCTTCAGAAGGATGTCTACAGAGTGACTGCCACAGCCTTTGCCGTGGTGGGAAAGGGACAAATCCACAAGTGAAGACAACATGCCCATCAGTATTTACTGCAAGAAGCCCTTGGCCCCTCCGTGGTGCAGGTGGGCTCAGAATGTGGACCTCAGCTGGGCCACACCTGGAAGCACGGAGCAGAGATTCTACAGCACAGTGAAGTCACAGGAGTGATTCAACAGCAAGTGACCAGCTCTCTGGACCAAAGCTGGGCTAGCATGGGCCACAATGGCAGCAGGTGCTGGCCGTCAGGCTGTCCAGCAGGAGATCTGGGCCTACTTGAGAGGTCTCTGCAGGAGATGTGGGTGACTGGGAGGGGAAGGGCCGGACTGTGGCAACGCAGGGACAAGGAGGCCTGCAGAGGACAGGGTAGTATGGGGACCAGAGTTGGGTGTTTCAAAGCCAGGCCAGGAGGGTTTTCAGGAGACAATGGTCAACACAGCGTCAATGGACTGGAGGTGTGATTTCATTACAGTTCATTCACTGCATTTGCAACCAAGAGGCCACTGGTGAGCCTGCTTGGCAGCGTTCACATGGAAACGTTTCGGTGACTCTCCAGACCTCCATGGATGAGCACTGTCTGAAATCCATCCCAGGTTCTCAAAGACAGTTTCTCCTTGAGACTCCACTCCGACAGAGCAAATGAACTCTGGATCTTGAGTCTTTCCATCTCCACTCTCTCAGCATCTAGTTTCAGTCACAATTCTGCGGGAAGCTTACGTTCCTGCCGAGTCCAGCGCTCCGGTACTTCCTTTCACTTCAGAGGTGATGCAAATATCCCACAGGCCCGGATCACGCAACTGGGTCCGTCCACACACATGCGCTGGGTTGGAATCCACTTTATTTCTGTGGATCCTCGTTTCCCCTCCTCTATGTCTCTGTCCCTTGAAGATAGCATCTTCCCCTTGAACTTTGCCCTTTTCTCCTGGACTTGTTCTCTCTCCTAAACCTCAGCTCGTGGCAGATCTTTTCAACACAGAAGCTACACGCAGACCATCAATCCTGATGGTGACCCTGCGTTTCTCTGCATTCTTTTAGCTCAGTGCTGCTTTGCAGCTTCTAACAGTAAATGGTTGTTCTCCTAGATTTTTTTTTTTTTTTCCCGAGACAGGGTTTCCCTTTGTAGTTCAGGCTGACCCTGAGCTCTCTATGTAGCCTGGGGTGGCCTTAAACTTACAGCACTCCTCTGCCTCTGACTCCCCAGAGCTGGGATTACAGGTGTGAGCCACCACGCCCGGCATTGTGATGTGTGGTACCGGGGATTGAACTCGGCACCTTGTCCTTTCGAGGCAGATGCCAGAACCATTGAGCTAAACCCCCAGCCCTGAAGATGTTTCTTTTTTGTGTATTATTTGTTTTTCTCACTGGATGATCTGCTCTTGGAGAAGTGCCAGACGGGAGGAATTTCAGTCTGGGAGACCTGAGGTCAGAAGGCTGATGCCACAGGAGTGAGGCAAGGAGGCGTGCCTGCTCCGGCCAGCTCCAGGGTGCCTCAAGGACCACTGTGCTTCCCCTCCCTCGGCCCCTCCTTCTCACCTCCAAGTCAGGGTATAGCGGCCTTCTGTATCTGTGGGTCCCACAGCTCTAGATTCAACCAACTCTAACAGAAAATGTTCTATAAAGATCACATCTGTGCTGAACGTACAGGCACCCGTGGCATTATTCTCTGAACAGTACAGCATGGTGGCGACTCGCACAGCATTTGCACTGCATCAGATCAGGCCTACTCTAGAGAGGTGTGTCTGTACACACGAGGGTGTGCACAGATGGGTTCTGGGCAAACACTGAACCATTTCCTGCCCGGGACTGGAGCAGCCACAGACGTAGTATCTGTGGGAGGGAAGTCCGGGATGAAGATGCTTCAAACGTGGCAGGGGAGATACGCAGGTTGGAAAGATGGAATCCAGGAGGAGCTGCGGGAACAGAATGCCACCTCTTGGCCTCCCACAATTCTCTTTTCCCACAGGCTGAGGAAGAACAGTGATACTACGGGTTTTATCCCAACCTACTAACATCGAGACCTTACTTTGATGATAGGTAACATCTAAAATTAGTTATCAATATATTCCAAAAATATAATTAAATTAAATAAATTAAAATTAAATAAATTAAATTAAATAAATTAAATAAACTAAAATTAAATTAAATAAATTAAATTAAAATACCGTATTTTAATTTATGCCATGTGGTAAATAATGACATCCTCTCATCCAGTGAGTAAATAACTATGTTAAGAATAAAGAGCGAGCTGGGGATTTAGCTCAATGGTACTGCGCCTATCTTGCAAGTACAAGGGCCTAGTTTTATCCCTTTACTGTAAAAAAAAATTAAATAAAGATGACAGAAAAATTAAATAAAGATGACAGAAAAATTAAATAAAGATGATAGGCAAAAGAGGATGAAATCCCAGGCAGGGAGAGGGTGAGGGAGGGAGAAGTGAGAGGGTCTAAGGTACAATATGTGTATGTACCAATTCCCCACGATGAATGTATTCAGGAAACACTGCACACAGGTACTAATAAAAATTACATTAAACAAGAAAATTGAAACCAGGTTAGAGATTGTGGACTAAACTCTTATTTCCTGTTTGCTTTTTGGCTGACAGGAACAATAAGTAAAGGAGCAGAAACACGTTAGATATGAAAAACAAAACAAAACAAACGAGCCAAATGATAAATTGGGATCCTTTTCCTTTGGTTTTCCTTGCCTTACCTAGACTGTTCTACTGCACTGTGTTCTAATGGTCCTATATCACCTATCATAACCTTAATTAAATCCTCAGATGAATATAAAACTATTCTAGTGGTGAGCATTTGGAATAACTTATGAAATCTACTGAAGAGAGTAGAGTAAAAAATTAAAATACATTTTTTAATGAAAATAACATTTTAATCACTGAGGAAAAGTTACATGAAGCTGTATGACATATGTAAAAATTTTAGTGATGTTTTCATTATAATAAACCTGTATTCAAACAGCATTTAAAATATAAAAAGATTAGCACCCTGTGGTACCACTGCGTGCATACGTTTGCTAATTCCCACCACTCACTGGAAGGGCGTCACAGCACTGTGTCCTCAGGGTACTGAGGTACTAGCATTAGTCAGACTGCTTTCCTGTTTTCTGTGCTGGAGACCGAACATTAGTACTCCACTTCAAAGCGACATCCCTACCCCTTTTATTTAATTCTGTCTTGTTGAGATAGGATGTCACTAAGTTGTTCAGGCTGGCCCTGAATTTACACTCCACTTGGCTGGAGTCCTTCATTCATTTTTTTTTTTTTTGCTTTTTGAGACAGGGTCTCGCTTTGTAGTTCAGGCTGGCCCTGAGCTCACTATGGTGCCCAGGCAAGCTGCCGCGAACTCAGCAATCCTCCTGTCTCTGCCTCCCGAGTGCTGGGATGACAGATGTGAGCCACCATGTCCGGCATTGTGGTATGCGGTGTTGATTGTTGGTGGGTGTGTCTCCATGCCCAGCATTACATGTGGTTACCGGGGACCGAACTCAGGACCTTGCACTTGCGAGGCAGGTGCCAGAACCACTGAGCTAACCCTCCGGCCTGAGTCCTTCATTCTTAATCAGTGTGGGAGTGTGAGTGTGCGGGAGCAGGTAAGGTGAAGGCGGAACAGCCCAGGCCCTTCTGGTGTGCAGAGCTCCCCGGGGAGACAGCCATGGGTATCTGCTCTCTTCGGCGAGGTACTGACAGGGTAAAGTAGGAAGGCAGGCAAACCTTTACTGAACCTGTGAGCACATCAGGCTTACCACTTCCTGTTAGTCACTCCCAGGATTTAGAAGCCCTGGAGAGGAACTGTTCAGAGAACCAGGACCCTTGCTCTCCAACCACGCCACACACAGATCAGGGTCACTCTGCAGGGCAATGCTGGTACCTGCCACATGCCAGAGCTCCCTGGTTCACTTGGGCCCAGGCATCCTAAAGGGGTTTCTAAGACTCTCCTGGCAGTTCCAACACATCGGTAGGTATCACATGAGGCTACCACTTACCAGTTCCTTATCATGCCTATAAGGGTGACGCTGGTGACCTGCAATGGTGAGGGCTGCGGCTGTGGGCCAGGATGAGGTCTCTCTAGCTCAGGGAGCAAGGGCTGGGGAGGAGAAGGGAGGAGGGAGGGAGTGCAGGTGGCTGGGGAGATCTGTTTGCTCACATTTCACAGTAATGGAACAGCTAACATTTTTTAGGGTTATAAGTATCTGTGGAACCATCTGGTGTGTCCTGCTGTTGCATCCTTTAGATTTTGCATGTTTGTCTATGGCATCAAAACATCACGAGCCTAAAATGGCAACATGTAAAGGACATTATCTTTTAATGGAATCGTACATAATACTGATGCTTCATAAACATACTATTGTAGGACCTCAGCAGTTGAAAATTTCAACTGCACACTCTTAGTACAAGTAGAAAAGAGGAATCCTTAGACATCTTTCGGATAGTCTGTAAGAAGGTAAAGGTTTTTCTTACCCACTTTTATTTAAAAAAATTGTTTAAAGTTGGCCTCCCATCGTTTAAAGAATTTACAGTTTTTTATATCTGACTATGACTCATTTCTTGTAAATTTCTTCTATTTTATTCTTCTTGAATGTAGTTTTGACACCAAAATTTTAATTTTTCCTTTTATGGTTCATAGTTTCTCTGTTCTGTTTGAGAAACCCTTGACTGTTCAAGGTAACAATGTCATTTTGGTTTTCTCCAAGAACTTACTCTTTTATCTTTCCCGTTCAATGTAGGAATGATCGTGTGTTTAGTGTGAAGAAGGGGTCAAGAAACTGCTACTCCAAATCGTGGTATGACTGGCAGAGCTTGGGCACCAAGTGCTCAAACCTTGCTTACTGTACACCCTGCTGCTGTCTATTGGCAGGAAACGCTTTTCTTTCTGCTCCATTCTATCCCACTGAGCAGCGTGCCTACCCTGGCACCAAGGCCACAGTAGCTTAATCATCAGAGCTTTTGAGCAGTCATGACATCCGGTAGTGGAATTGTTCCAGCTTTCTTCTCTTTAAGAATGGCTTGGTAACGAGTACCTCCATTTTTTCATGTGAATTTTTGAATTCACATGAAGATTCTACAGAAGATTTGCTAGTAATTTGACTGGGGTTGCATTATATCTATACTTTACCTTGGGGAGCATTACCAAAAGGAGGGAACATCCTTCCATCTACAAACATATGAAAAGGTGCTTATCTTCATGGAAAACACCAAGCATTGAAAAGGATGTGGGAAAATTGGACTATGCTTTGCTGACAGGAATGTAAACTGATGCATACAATTTTAAAAACTGCTTGGCAGTATCTTCCAGAGCTCAACATATTCAAAACCCATGATCCAGCAATCCTATTCCTACCATGACAGTTCTGAGACCAGTACATGACTGTTTATATAGGGACCAATGAAAACAGACCCCAGATGGAAATGACCCAAATGGCGATCATGACTAGAAAGAGTGAGTCAAGTGTGGTTTTTCCAGGCAGAGAACAAGGCATAGCTCTGAGGCTGGACTACCCACACCTCTGTACATGGGGGAATCACCTCTGAGCACACAGAGCCAGGTTCCATTTATATAATGTGCAAAAGAGCATGTAATCTGTGAAACTAACTTAGAGAACGAAGCAGAAAAGCCAACCTGTGTTCAAAGGCCAGTGGTCAGTGGTTATTTGTGGGTTACAGGGGCTGCAAGGAAATGGGGGCTTCTTGAGTGCTGTATCTTCAGGATATGAAAACACAGCTGTACTCTGATGATGCTGCACACTGTCTGTATTTTTTTTTTTTTTTGAGACAGGGTCTTGCTTTGTAGTTCAGCCTGGCCCTGAGCTCACTACATAGCCCAGGCAAGCCTTGAACTCAGCAATCCTGTCTCTGCCTCCCGAGTGCTGGGATGACAGTCGTGAGCCACCACGCCAGGCACTGTGGTATGGTATTGATTGCTGGTGGGTGTCAGTCACCACACCCAGCATGGTATGTAGTTACCAGGGATTGAACTCGGGACCTTGCACTTGCGAGGCAGGCGCCGGAACCACTGAGCTAAATCTCCGGCCCTGTCTATATTTTAACAAGAGTTTCTAAAGGAAGACATAATTTGGGTTTTCACTTGAAAATGGATTTACTTTTGAGCAATCTCCTTTCCTTGGCTCCTCCCTTCTCCAGAGCATTTGTATATAACCAATTATTTAAAGAGAATTCCTTAAAAAAGGTTGCTTGTACCAAAAAAGGTCACCAGGAGTATTCCACACTAGAAATGAGTTTTAAAAATTGAATGTGATACTCCTGAGAATTATATTATTTATTTTAGCATGTCACACGCTTTATAAGTATTTAATTAAAAACATTTTCCTTTTTTGTCTTAAATGAGAAAACTGGAGAAAAGTTATGAGCATTCAATTAGTTTGTCTTAATTTCTTGTTTCAATTGTCACATTCTTATCAATTAGAGATTTATCAATAATTTAAAAATGGACATTTCTCAAAGAAATGTAGTTTGATGAAAACACAATATCTATATGGGTTCTTTCACTACTTGTTTTTTCTTTGGTGGTATCAGGGATTGAACTGAGGCTGTTTCCAAGGTAAGGTAGGTATGGTACCACTTGAGCTAAATCCCCAGCCTTCATTACTGTTTTTGCAGATAAGTTACAGTAGAACCCTTTATTTTTCTCTGGTTTTGAGTCATGTAAAAGTAATCAGTGAATGCATTTATAGTATCCTAGGAGATTCATTTCTAGATACAATACAACCTAATTTCCCAATAAACTTATAAAAATGGATAGCTTTCTTTTCAGTCTCGTTCTAGGAAAGACTATTGTGGCTGAACTTCATGTTTCTACAATCTACTGAATAAAAACATGAAACAAGGATTCTGGAAAAAATTGAAATTGTTCAGCAAAAGCGGAGCACTGTCTTTTATTATAATACAATTATATAAATATAATACAATTATGACTCAACTTTTAGTAAAAATAACACAAATCCTAACACTAGAAGGAAACATTCTCATTCAAAGAACATGAAGTGCTGGAAAGTGTTATATGAGGAACACTTGTGGTTATATCAGGCTGAATAGTGAACTAAAAAGAACACATCACAGCCATCACTACACACAGATCTGTGGTAGTGCTGAAAGTCATTCATGAAAAAAACTTAAAGCCATATTAGAGGTTTCCTTTAAGGAAGCACAGCAGTTACCTGATATGATCAAATCATGACCTAAAGAGTACAGAGCTCAGAGAATGCTTGATAGTTGCTATAAAAAGTCATGCTATATGATATTCTTGCTTTTAACATTTGAGCTATACTATTAATTTTTAATTACTGTTCAGATTGAGACAGAAGGAACATATCTGTCAAGA
>PVIC010001854.1:0-84775 GCA_004025085.1 Thryonomys swinderianus | reverse complement strand
CAAGTTTAAAGACCCAATTCAAAAATGGGCAACTGAAATGAACAGACACTTCTCAGAGGCAGAAATCAAAGCAGCCAAGAAACATATGAAGAAATGCTCAACATCTCTGGTCATTCGAGAGATGCAAATGAAAACAACATTGAGATTCTACCTCACTCCACAAAGAATGGCTGCGATCACAAAGTCAACCAACGATAAACCCTGGCGTGGCTGTGGGGAGAAAGGAACCCTTCTACACTGTTGGTGGGATTGCAGACTTGTGCAACCATTGTGGAGATCTGCGTGGAGATTTCTCAGAAAACTAGGACTACGGGTCCCATTTGACCCTGCTATACCCCTGCTAGGAATATACCCAAAAGAATTTATTTAAACGGACATGTTACACCATTCACATTTTGTGTGTGTTAAGTATATTAAGTCATTTATTAGAACTTCTACTGGTGAAGCATTAAGAAAACACATTGTCCATCACATTATTTTAACACCAAACTTCATTACTCTTGTCCTTGTTTTGTCTCTGTTATGAGTAGAAATATAGGACACCTTGGGTTTTTGAACTGCTGTACATAAAAAATAAATCAGTTAAAAAAATCAAATAAGAAATGACCTTCAATAGGAAGTCTATCTTGGAGAAGAGGGAGTAAGCCCAGAATCAATCCTTCTAGCTAGGAAGTATTAGCTAGAAACCACAGCAAGTTGTATGGCAGCAATTACACCACATACAGTGCAGCAGGTAAGACACTGAAATAAGTTACTGATGACCAGTGTCTAAACTTTGATCAATTTCAGTAAGCAACCGAAAAAAGATTGTAGGTAGTATATTCGTTCTAACATAAAGATTTCATTTTCTAACAACAGTGCTGTCCTACAGAACTATCTAAAATGCCAAAAAGGCTCCAATACATAGCCACTACCTAGCTGAGAACATTAAATCTGGTTAGTGCATAGGAAATTTTCAATTTTTAATTCTATCTAATTCAAACAGCTATATGGGGCTAGTGGCTACCATCCTAGAGAGTTCAAGTCTAGGGTTATACCATAGAGAAATGACACTCAGTGAGAAAGACAAGTCAATAATAAAACCATCAAGACCTGACAAACTTACATGAGGCTGGAACCAACATCTTAGAGGAGAAACCAAATCTTAGTCAAAATCACATTATATTTTCATTCTAAATTTGAATGTTTTCACATTTACACTTACTACAACTCCTCACCACTTTATACCAAGTGGAAGTTTGCTATGTTAGGTCATTTTTATAAGTGAGGCAAAAGAAAATAGAGTACATTTTATCTCCAGGCATCATATTGCAGTGATACATGCACCCCATTTATTTTAACACAATTCATACTACCTCAATCTTGAAAGCAGCCTGCATGTCCATCAACAGATGAATGAATAAAGAAAGTGCAGTACTTGCACACAACAGAGTATAGCTCTTCCATAAAGATAAACTGGAATTATTTATAGGAAAATGGATGCACCTTCAGTCTATAATGTTAAGTGAAATAAATTAGATACACAATCTTAAATATCACATGGCTCACTTAAATGAGAAATCTAAATTACAAATAAAGATTAAAATAAAAATAGATACTAGGAAGTAGAGACATAGATTGTTCTTATATGAGAAGAGGATCAAGAGATGGACGGGAAATGCCGGATGTGATGGCTCACGCCTGTAATCCCAGCACTCGGGAGGCAGAGACAGGAGGATTGCTGAGTTCACAGCGGCTTGCCTGGGCACCATAGTGAGCTCAGGGCCAGCCTGAACTACAAAGCGAGACCCTGTCTCAAAAAAAAAAAAAAAAGAGAGAGATGGAGGGAAGGGGAAGGATGGGAAGGAAAGGAAAGAAAAAAAGAATTAAGTTGTGTTAGGTACATGTACCAAACTCACACAAGGAATGGTAACATTATGTACAGCATATATGTACTAACAAAATAACTGGATAAATAAAATTCTGAAGTAAAAATTATTATATTTGTGGTATGTTGGAAGCATTAAGTGTTGACACTCAATAATAGCATAAGTTTTTTTAGTTTTTTATTAGGGAAAGCCACTTGGGCCAGAGGGAGCCAACTATAAATCACATGTCAGATTCTGTGTCTTGAGCATGCAGGCCACCAAGACCTGCATGTCCTTTATAAAGTGACGCCTGCACACAGTCTGATCCTGCTCGTCTGGAGCACACAGTGAAGTCACTAATTTTTATACTTAAAACTTGCATGCATCAGCCTGACACAAACTGAGTCTTTTATCACATAAAGTGGTTTTCCTAGCAAGAGATCTTTGTCATTTTTAATGGTATAACTGAGAACTAATTAAATGCTTTATAATATTTAATATGAGGTAATAATTCAAGAGAAGCAGGCATTCTTATTACTATTAGCATGGATAAATTTGTACTTCAACTCAGAAACCTTTATGTAATTATGAGGGAAAAACACGTTGGAGGGAATTAAAAATGTTAAGCATAATATTGTACGAAGTCATTTTATCTTACTTTTCTACACTCTTAGTAAAAATGACTAAAGACAATGATCAGCCATTTAAGTAGATATCAATAATTGTTATTAGCTTCCATAATGTATAACAGATCTAAATCAAAAGAAAAAATATTCACTTCATAGCTACAGTACTTCATATTAATTGAACTTGGAAATTGTCATTTAATAGAATTTTAGCTTGATTTTATATTAAACTTAGCACCTTCCATTAATAAATTGTTTCATGTTTGTTCTTTTAAATACTGTATATTCACTGTCAAAATGAAGCAAAATCTCAAGGAGAGTAAACGCCCAGTTCTTAGCTCTCTTGACCTTGAAAGTTTTAAGAGTTCCCAAGTTAAAAAAAAATTCAAATATGAGAATTCCATAGATCTCAGAATACAACATAGATTTTACCAAAAGCTCAAATCATTCAATGTATAGGGTACACTCATGTCAAGGACTATTGCTTCTGAATGGACTCTAAAATTCCTTATTAATATTATATTTTATGTATATATATCACATATATGTACATAGATCTTAATAAAAGAAAAGTATAAATTATTTGGAACATTTCTGAAAAGTAAACCTCATTTTTATGCCAAACTGGAGTTTCACTATAGTGCTAGGCCTATTTCTCCAGCCTCAGTGCGACTGCTGTCTCTTCTTCATATTACCAAATGTAAGTGTCCTCTGGATCATAAGGAATCTAGGAATTGACATTGACTATAATAATGATAGCAGCAATCCTCTCTAAAGCACATACCATATGTAAGCACAATTTTTATGTCTCTTCTCTCCTAAAATAATCCAGTAGACCAAGGTATTAATATTCCATTTGCAGGCAATGAAATCACAAACCTAAGGAGACTGAGTAACCTGCCCTAGGTCACACAGCTAGGACTCAGAGGAGCTGAAAGTCAAATCAGTTAGTTTAACATCTTCGCTAAAAGACAGAGTCAGACAAGTTGCAATACGGGCACAATGAAGTGAAGAGGGTTGAGGCAGCCCAGGGAGAACCAGTAACTTTTCTCTGTACATCCCTTTCCTGAAGTTCGTGTCTGTAAACAGTGTTCTCTGTAGAATTTGTCTGACATGTCAGCCAACATGAGTATCAATACCAGGGTGCTTGTTAACGGTAACAAAAACAAACTCAATGGGATAGTGTCACTTCGTGTAACACTCTGGAAGTGAAGTTAAATCAAATTACTGTATGCAACCCTACTTTTGAAAAGAGAGCTGCTTCGGGATCATTAGTGTATTTGTCTTTCTCTTTTAACAGCTAGGTCAACAAAACAAAGCCTGAAGGTTTTTCAAACACAGACTTCTTGAGAATACATTCTTACCAAAACAATCTACACTAGGTATTCAACTTAGTATTTTCCTCTTTATAAAATAAGCTGATATATTTTGCTAGAATATTAAAGCTGTGCTAAAGTTTTTTATGGAGGTTTTTCCCTCAGAAATTTTATCAAATTTTGTAAGGCAAACTCATACTAAGTATTTTCCTCTTTATAAAATAAGCTGATATATTTTGCTAGAATATTAAAGCTGTGCTAAAGTTTTTTATGGAGGTTTTTCCCTCAGAAATTTTATCAAATTTTATAAGGCAAACTCATACTAATACAAGGACTCAGTCATTATGAAAAACCACCAGGATCCTTGGGCACAACTAATGCAGAGATATCCACTAATCCCATTTACTTTATCCATCTGATTTCTTTCCCTTAATATTTTCTATAAAAATTCTCCTGGGAGGAGGGCCACCCACCAGCCCACTGTATCCTGGAGCGCTGCGGACTTGGCTACTGGGCGCCATCCGTTTCCAGTGGACTGAAGGCCACCCACCGGTCCACTGTATCCCGGAGTGGCACGGACTCGGCTACCAGGCGCCATCCGTTTCCGGTGGACTGAGGGCTGCCCACTGGCCCACTGCACCCCAGAGCGGTGCGGACTCGGCTACCGGGTGCCATCCGTTTCCAGCGGCAGTGGAGGACTGAAGCTTGCTCACCAGCCCACTGTACCCCGGAGCTGTGCAGTGAGCAGTCAGGTATAGACCCCGGGCACCATCCCGACCACAGAGGGTTGAGGGCCTCTGCCCAGCCCCTACCCCACCCAGAAGCTGCGTTGTGAGGACCCAGGTCCTAGAGGAACTGGAGCCATCTCCTGCATCCCTTCTCAGGAGGTGTGCTCCTAGAGCTGCACTGAGAGAACAGGCAAGATTAAAAAAAAAAGGGGGGGGGATCTAGCTTCTATTTTGCCATCTACTCCTAGATCCCTCTATTCACCTCTTGTCCCCACACCCTCTCCTATCTTCCTCTCAGAAGCAATACCCAGAAGTAAAAGACTCTTAGGCTGCCCTATTTCTTCTGTACTAGTACAAGAAGGTGTGCAAAGTCTCCAATGGTCTTACAGCATACAGTTGGTACTGTTGTACATATGCCCTTTTATCCTCTATTACCTGCTGGCATATATGAGATTCTAGGGTATAGGTGATCTTCATAAACCTGCTAACCCTATATCATTCTCCTCCTGTCTCACTACCTCCCTGATTCCCCAGTGACCTCTTATCCCCAAAGGGTTTTTTTTTGGGGGGGGGGATACATTTACGATCTATATGTTATATACACAGTGCTGATTAATTCTAAATTCTGGCATAGGGACACTGAGGTAACTCATAAGCTCAAACTCTTCAGAATAGAATTTCACAAAACTTTTTATCTTATTTACTATGTTTAATACTGATATGGGCATTTAGTGTATTATGGTAACAAACATGATGTGATTGTTCTGCTCAAATGCCTACCATGATGTGTCAGAACTGAGAACTCTTCAAGGGTCAGTACAGATTCAAGGAGGACCCCCCAGGAAAGTGCCACATTCAAAAGGCCCTAGATAATAGAAAGAGACCTGCAACAAACATTGCTCTGTCATCAGGCAAAGAAGAGCATTAATAACAACGAAAGAGTAGAAATGAGAAACTACACAAAAAAACAGACACAAAGATCATCACCACAGGAAAATTCAGAGAAAAGGGAAATAGGGGCAAACTGAAACTCAAACACCAGGACTCTTGGAGATGGTAACTAAAGCGGATCTAGTAAAATGGAAATCAGAACTCATCTCTGAGATCAAAACAGGGATACTGTCCACAGTGAAAGACATCATTAAAGAAGAGATCAGTGAGATGATAGAATCCAAGATAGCAGAAGCATTGGAACCTTTTAAACAGCTTCAAGCAGAATTCCAGGGAATGATGAAGGAGAATGAAAGCTTAATAAGTAGGACAAATGAAGCAGAGAACCGAATTTCAGACCTAGAGGACAGCATTGCAGCCAATGAGCAGGAAAGGTATAATCTATGGAAAAGAGCAAGGGACCATGGGAAATCAATTCAACAGCTTCTAGATGACTCAAAGAAAAATAATATAAGACTGATTGGAGTCACTGAGGAAGCCGGAGACAGTGTAAAAGACATAAAAAAGCTACTGTCAGAGATAACAACAGAAAACTTCACAGGAAAAGAAATAGACATACAGATAAATGAGGCCTATCAAACTCCAAAACACTGGGACATAAAAATATATACACGTAGACATATAATTATCAAGGTTCCAGATGTACAACAAAAGAATGAAATACTGAAAGCAGTGAGAGAAAGGAAGAAAATCACCTACAAAGGGAAGCCCATTAGGATCACAGCAGACTTTTCAACACAAACATTCAATACAAGGAGAGCATGGAGAGAAGTATTTCAAGCATTGCAGGAAAACAACCTCCAGTCTAGACTGTTGTATCCTGCAAAACTATCTTTCAGAATAGACGGGGAAATAAGATACTTCCATGATAAAGAACACCTGAAAATCTTCACAAGCACGAACCGTGCACTCCAAAACATCCTAAAGAACATCTTGGAAAAAAACACAGAAAATTCCATACCCATGAGACCCAGGAGAGTGAATTCATCGGGGCAAACAAGAAACTAAATGGAAAAGGGGAAAAGCAAAGAAAAAAAGAACCAAGAACAGGGAAACATGGCAGCTCTGAATATGACCATATCAGTTATAACCATTAATGTCAATGGACCAATGGGCCAATTAAAAGACACAGACTAGGAGATTGGATCAAGAAGCAAGATCCTACAATCTGCTGCATACAGGAAACACACCTAATTCAGAAGGAAACCCATAGACTGAAAATAAAAGGTTGGAAAACAATCTTCCATGCCACAGGAAACTGCAAAAAAGCAGGAGTGGCTATCTTGCTTGCAGATAAAATAGATTTCAAACCCAAACTGATTAAAAGAGATAAAGAAGGTCACTATTGTGTGACCTACTTTCTCCAAAATAGATCACATTCTAGTCCATAGAACAAGCTTAAGTAAATGCAAAGGAATCGAAGTTATCCCCTGCATACTATCAGATCATAGTGCCTTTAAACTGGAGCTGAATAGCAAAAGAAATTCTAAGATCCTCACGAACACATGGAAATTGAACAACACTCTGTTAACCAACCAATGGGCCACAAAAGAAATTAAAGAAGAAATTCAACAGTTTCTACAACTAAATGACAACCCCAGCACAACATACAGGAATGTATGGGACACCATGAAAGCAGTTCTGTGAGGGAAATTCATAGCAGTGAATGCCTACACTCGGAAAATAGAGCAAACTGAAATAAACAATCTAATGATGAACCTCAGACAATTAGAAAAAGAGGAGCAAAACAAACCCAAAGCACATACTAGAGAGGAATTATAAGGATCAGAACAGAAATTAATGCAATGGAGACAAAGAGAATAATACAAAGAATCAATGAATCAAAGAGTTGGTTCTTTGAAAGGATAAATAAGATTGGCAGGCCCTTAGCCAACCTTATCAAACAAAGGAAGGAAAAGGCTTGAATCCATGCTGTAAGGAATGAAAATGGGGAAATCAGCAGAGACCCAGAGGAAGTCCAAAGGACCATAAACACGTACTTTGAAAATCTATACTCCAAGAAGATGGAAAATCTAGAAGAAATGGATAGATTCCTAGACACACATGAACTTCCAAAGCTGAATGAAGAGGATATAAAAATGTTAAACAACCTGATATCAATCTGGGAAATTAAAAATGTAATAAAAAACCTACCAACAAAGAAAAGCCCTGGTCCTGATGGCTTCACTGCTGAATTCTACAAAACTTTTAAGGAAGAGTTAATACCAGTACTTCTCAATTTCTTTACTGAAATCGAAAGGGAAGCAGTACTCCCCAACTCATTCCTTGAAGCAACCATCACCTTGATTCCAAAGGCAGGGAAAGATCCCACCAAAAAAGAAAACTACAGGCCAATCTCTCTAATGAACACTGACACAAAAATCCTCAATAAAATACTGGTAAACAGAATACAGAGAGATATCAAGAAAATCATACACCCTGATCAAGTCGGATTTATCCCAGGGATGTAAGGCTGGTTCAACTTATGAAAATCAATCAATGTAATACACTATATTAACAGATTCAAGGACAAAAACCGTATGGTTATCTCAATAGATGCAGAAAAAGCATTTGACAAAATCCAACACCCATTTATGATCAAAACTCTACAGAGAATTGGAATCGATGGACTTTACCTCAATTTAATACAAGCTATTTATGAGAAACCAACAGCCAGCATCATACTCAATGGGCAAAAAATGAAACCTTTTACACTAAGGTCAGGAACGAGACAAGGATGCCTGCTGTCACCACTCCTGTTCAATATAGTACTGGAAACATTAGCCATAGCAATCAGGCAAGACAAAGATATAAAAGGAATAAAGATAGGAAAGGAAGAAGTTAAACTGGCATTATTTGCTGACGATATGATACTCTATCTGGAGGATCCTAAAAACTCAACCAAAAGACTGCTAGACTTAATTACCAAATTTGGTAGTGTTGCTGGATACAAGGTCAATGCTCAAAAATCAACAGCCTTTGTCTACACAAACAACAGATTCACTGAAAGAGAAATTGGGGAGTCAATCCCTTTCACAGTAGCACCCAGAAAAATGAAATATCTAGGAATCAACCTAACAAAGGAAGTGAAAGACCTTTACTCTGAAAACTATAGGAATCTGAAACTATAGGAATCTGAAATCTGAGATAGAAAAGGAAACCAGAAAGTGGAAAGATATCCCTTGTTCCTGGGTAGGGAGAACCAACATGGTCAAAATGGCTATACTCCCACCACTACTATCAGATTCAATGCAATTCCAATTGAAATTCCAGTGGTATACTTCACAGAGCTAGAGAAAATAATACAAAAATTCATCTGGAAACACAAGAAACCTAGAATAGCAAAAGCAATTCTAAGCAACCACAACATGGCAGGGGGTATTACAATCCCCAATTTAAAACTCTACTATAAAGCTGCTGTGATAAAAACTGCATGGTACCTAACAGACCCAAGGACCAGTGGAATGGATTAGAAGACCCAGAAACAACTCCAGATACACTAAGCTACCTTATCTTTGACAAAGGAGGCAAACATCCCCAATGGAAGAAAGATAGCCTCTTTAACAAATGTTGCTGGAAAAACTGGGCTTTAACCTCAAAAATCTAAAGCTAGATCTATCTCTTTCACCATGCACAATACTAAATTCACAGTGGATATGAGACTTAAACATTAAAACAGAAACAATAAACCTGCTGGAAAACAGGCTAGGTAAAAATCTTGGAAACATTGGCTTAGGCAGAGACTTTATGAATAAAACCTCTATAGCACAAGAACTAGCAGAAAGAACAAATGGGATCTCATCCTACTGAAAAGTTTCTGCACAGCAAAAGAAGTCATTGGCACTGCTAAAAGACAACCAACAACATGGGAAAAAATCTTTACTAGCTGTTTATCAGACAAAGGGCTATTATCTACAATATATAAAGAACTCAAACAGATCAGCCTCCCCAAGTTTAAAGACCCGATTCAAAAATGGGCATCTGAAATGAACAGACACTTCTCAGAAGCAGAAGTCAAAGCAGCCAAGAAGCATATGAAGAAATGTTCAACATCACTGGTCATTCGAGAGATGCAGATGAAAACAACACTGAGATTTCATCTCACTCCACAAAGAATGGCCGCTATCACAAAATCAACCAAGAATGAATGCTGGCGAGGCTGTGGGGAAAAAGGAACCCTTCTCCACTGTTGGTGGGATTTCAGATTTGTGCAACCATTGTGGAGATCCGTGTGGAGATTTCTCAGAAAACTAGGACTAGGGGTCCCATTTGACCCTGCTATCCCCCTGCTAGGAATATACCCAAAAGAATTTAAAAACTCACATTGGAAAGACAGATGTACACCCTTGTTCATAGCAGCTCAGTTTGTGATAGCTCAATCTTGGAAACAACCCAAATGCCCATCAACAGGAGAGTAGATAAAGATGTGGGGTTTTTTTATAAAATGGAGTATTACTCTGCCATAAAGAATGATAAGATCGATCCACTTAGGTGCAAATGGAGACACCTGGAGGATATACTAATAAGAAAAATCAATAGATCACAGATAGGCAAATTCCGGATCATCTGTTTGACATGAACACCTGTAGATGCAAATGAGCTCTAGAAAGTATGACAGCTTTTATAGAGTGGGAAATTTCCATAGGACATTTGGTGTGGGAATGTAATGAGGGGAAGGAATAAATATGATACAGAATGAAAATAAAAAATTATGTATAAAGGGGGTGGGGAGGTGTGGGTGGGTAGGGTATGGGTAAAAATGAGAATTAACTTGTGTCATATACTGGCACAAATTCCCCAATGTTATATGTGATTGTGAGATGTATATAAATTGTACCAATAAAGAATTCAATTAAAAAATTCTCCTGGGATATTTTCATACTCCGTTTTATTAAATTTCATTTTTCAGTTTTCTAGACAGAAAAAAGATTGTGAGGATGTTGAACTCAAAAATTATAGGAATGCTATCACTTAATAATGCCTTGACAACAAAACCATAAACTATAAAATTAAGAAGCTGATAAACTGAATTTAAAGCTGAAAACACTGCCCTTCAAAAATGGCAATAAAAAATGAAAAGGTGAACCACAGAGTGTAAGAAATTATTTTGTAAATTGCATTTAATAAAGGACTTATATCTAAATTATATAAATATTTATAGCTGAAACCATCTTAAGAACGGATAAAGCAATTTAACTGTTTTATCAAATAAGTGGTAAACGTGAAGTAATCCTTCATTATAACACAGAGAGCTAAACTGAGATGCTATTACATGCCTAATATATAAAATATTGGTGAAGATGTAGAAATACTGAATTATTTATGTTTCTAGTAAAAAGTGGTACAACCACAGTGAATAACTGATTGGCAGTTTTCTATAAATCAAATATAAACATGCCATATGACCTAATGATCCCATTTGCAGGAATCTTGTTTTCATTCTAAAAGGAATAAAAACATATTGATACCAAGATATGTACACAAAAGATCATGAAACATTATTAATAATGGCCTAAAACCGCAAACAATCCAACTGCATAAACAGATGAATGTAGCATAACCATACAATTTGGCAATAAAAAATACTATTCAGCTATATGACAATTAATCCTAATTGTGTTAGTTTGATTGGCTTGAAAGCTATCCAAAGGATTAGTAAAGCATACTTCTGGTTTTGTCTGAGTGCGTTAAGAAGGTGGGGAATTTTTATCTGCATCTTTTCCAGGACCCTCTCCTCTCCACTGCTTACATCTCATTCTTTTTGCTGACCACCAAGACCTGAGTAGTTTTGCTCTAATATGCCTTCCCACAATGCCTCCACCTTGGAGCCAGACAACAAGGGATTGAGTCCCCAGAAATTGTGAACCAAATTAAAATTGCTGCTATCAGATATTGTATCCTAGTGACTGGAAAGTTAACTCATACAGAAAACTGGTACTGAAATGGGGTGGTTGTTGTGATCACACCTGATCATGTGGATCAGAAGCTTTTGGAATTGGTATTGTGGAAGAAGTGTGGAAAAGTTTGGGGTAAAGAAGTCCTAAAATGCCATGAGCATAGCTTAATGGACAATTTCAGTCAGAACTCAGAAGACCAGAATGTTGATAAAAATCCAGACACGGAGGGCAAAGCTCAGAAGGTTTCATTTGGGAAGTGGACTAGAGCCCATGCATGTTACCCTCTGGCAAAGTTTGTCAGTTTTGGGCTTATTACCTGAGATTTTTCAGGAGGTTGAGATGAAGGAGAGTAGACAAATTTATCTGGCTAAGAAATTTTCGTGGCAATTCAAAATTCCATAGCATGGATAATAGTGGATGCTTGTAGTCTCATGTACAGTAAGAACTGGAGACAAAAATCAGAGTAGAAAAAGCTGAGAAAATTTAATTTGAGCTAGAAGATGAGTGATCACTAAGACATTACTGCCATAAAAGACACACAAGGCACTGTGATACAGAAGAAGAAATATATCTTAAAAGCATCAAAAGAATCACCAATACCTTACCTATGCCAGGCTCCAGGGTGCATAAATATAAACTTTTCCTTTGAAAAAAAGAACCTCTGGGCTTGCTGAACAAGAAGGGCCACTTGGGGAATTGGTTCTTTGGGATCCACTTAACCATGCTCAGTACTCTGAGGACACTGACAACACAATCTTAAGAGATCTGGCTACTCCTCAAGATGGTGGCAGACCATGGTGTTATACACATGATGCTGGTCATTCAGACATGCAAATGCACAATCCAAGAATTGTGGAGCCATAAAAGGTCCCACCCAGATTTCAAAGGAAGGCACGTGGAACAAGACAAAGAGCCCAGAATGGTGAGTATGTGAAGACAGAGGCATAAAATCAAAGGTACAGTAGAGATTTTAGAAAGGCAGACATGCCAGAAGCATTGAATTTCTGAGCAGGAAGCTCTGGCTGCCAGCTCAAAAGAAAATGATTATGTGGACTACATCCTACAGCACCATCGGGGGGACTACCCAAGCTTTCTGGAATTCACATCTGACAACCATGTGCCCAAGATACCAGATATGGAGGTCAGGATCTAATGTTTGTCTTTGTGGGTTTCAGTCTTGCTTTGGTTTAAATCTCTTCTATCTCCATGCATCTCCTCCTTTTGGAATGGGAATGTTTATCCTGTACCACTGAATATTGGCAACATGTAGATGTTTTCAGTTTGTATAACTGTTCACAAGTAAGAGTTTGCCTTGAGCCTCAGAGGAGACTTTGGACTTTAACTTTTCAGAAATGCTAGAACTGTGGAGACTTTGAGAATTATTGTATTTTCAGCTTTACGCCAGATTGTCATGTTGGGCAGAATAACTAATTGTTATTTTATTCACTGACAAAGTAAGGAAACGTATTTGGGTATCAGATTGAAAAAGCATGGAAAGTGATGGTTAAGTTTCATTGTTTCAATTTCATTGGCTTAAAAGCTGCACAAAGGATTAATAAAGTACACTCCTACATTTCTAGGTGGGCCATGGAGGCACAACTGTAGAGTCTGTATCTGCTCTTGGCCCTTTTCTGTCTTGTGCTGTACATGCTCTGCCACCATGAACTAAGCAGCTTTCATCTTCGTGATGTTCTGACATGATGTTCCTGCCTTGGAGCCAGCCAACCAAGGACTGAGTCCCCTGCATCTATGAGCCAAGTTAAACTTCTCTTCCTATAAATCATGACACGTAGGGTATTTTGGTCTAGTGATGGGCAACCTGACTAATGTAAGTGATTAAAAAAAGAATGAACTACTGACAGGTGCTACAACAGAGATGATCCTCAAAAACATTATGATTAGTAAATGAATCCAGACATAAGACTACATGTTGTATGACTTTTATAAGAAACATCTAGGAAATAAAAATTTATAAATATAAAAAACAGCAGTAGGGCTGGAGATTTAGCTCAGTGGTTCCAGCGCCTGCCTCGCAAGCGCAAGGTCCTGAGTTTGATCCCAGTGATCACATAGAATGCTAGGCATGGCGACTCACGCCCACCAGCCATCAGTACCACATACCACAGTGCTGGGCGTGGTGGCTCACGCCTGTAATCCCAGCACTCGGGAGGCAGAGACAGGAGGATTGCTGAGTTCCAGGCTTGCCTGGGCTGCATAGTGAGCTCAGGGCCAGCCTGAACTACAAAGCGAGACCCTGTCTCAAAAAAAAAAAAAAAAAAAAAAAAAAAACCACAGCAGTAATTCCCAGACTGACTGCTAAAATGGTTGTACAAATTTAGGGCTTGTTAGAAATTTCTAAAACTGAAATTGTAGTGACAATGGGACCAACTCTAAATTGATTGGATACCACTGAGTTACACAGTGTACAGGGTTAATCTTAGAGTACATAGATATACTTAATAAAAATGTTAACATAACAATGCCTTATATAATTATTATTCATTTTAATTGTAAGAAAATGTTTAAAGTAAAAAAGCATAAAGGCTATTAAAAGTTTTATTACTATACCCACAGCCTTCAAATAAGAAATGTTGATATTTTCCAAAGATTTTCATATGTATTGTGACTTATCTGCTAAATTCTGAAAGAGAAGTTAGCTGTTATCATATAAATAATTCATAACTGAAAAAAGGCAAAACAAGAGAATTAACTAAACTTAAACACAATTTTTAAGTTATTAAAATCAGAATATTATTTTTTATAGAATTTCAACTTGGTGCCTTCACTTTTCCAAAATCTACTATATTTATAATTGATAAACCAAATGCAACTCATTATTTTCCATGATTCAAAGGTAAAGACTGCTGGAAATAATTCTCTTTGACAGCATGTGTTTGTCAGTCAGAATCTTAAATTCTTCTTACTTACGGGTGAATCTTAGTGGCAATTTTGAGAACATGATGTACCCTTTTTGCTCCTGTTTCTCTCCTCGTATCAAAAATAGAGCAAAACATGTCTTTCCTCTTTCACATAGTTGTGACAGCTAAATTATAACCATATCCCATAAATCTGTAACTATAGTTTTAAAGTTGTAATAACTTCACAAGTTATTTTTAAAGTTCCTCACACTTCAGAGAATGTTGTTCTGTTTAAACTATATAAGCCAGATAGTGGGCTGGGGTCATTTGCTAACAGACAGCCCTATCCTCAGAGAACTTAGGGCTTCAAAGTAAAAACATGATATTTCAATGTAAGATGGTTAGCTCCTTGTTTTCAACTGCTTAATACACTTATAGGTCACATTTTTCTGGTAAAATTGTGATACATTTTTCTGATAAAATTTTCTATAAATGTAAATAGTTTCAGTACTGTCGAACAAAAGTGCTGCATTACAACGTGTCATTGTTTAAATTTTTACCCTCCCCCATGAAAGTGGTTGAGGAATGCTTCAAAATACTCTCAGTTGGGCAGAAGACATCAAGCTGTCACCAAAGAGCACACTAAGTAGTTGCCTGATGACAAATGTCTTGGGTGACAGTGTGTTACACTACAAAATGGAAGATCAACAGCTTTGAAAAGCACAGTTCAATTATTTATGTTTAAAATTGGAAGCCCTGAATCAAGGGAAAAGCAGCACTTCTTGTTCTCAATGGGATCTCTAGTGAAGAATGTGCTTTGAGCTTGGATGAGTGAACCAAATGCTTCTCCACAGCTGCTCCAATTAAACTAGGATAACGTAAGTAAACAAAGCTTTTACATATGATCTCAAAAACAACAGTGTCTTTGTGGAGTCATGCTTGAGACTGAATCAACCGCACAGTCATTGTCTCCTAGAAATAGCATGCACACAATTGTCTTCCTTAATGTACCCACATATTTGCTTCTTTCTGCTTTCAAAATGTCAGGAAATCCCTAGAACCTGTAAATGTATTCCACGCTGACACAACTGCTTAAACACTGGTCAGTGATGCACAATTTTTAAATGATGAATTGCCTTGCATTTATCAACCAGCCAGATATCAAGAACATCTGTTCATTAAGCTCAGAAAAGGGAAATGCTGGTTGGCTTCTGCAGAGGGAAGCCCGTGTCCATCTCTGAGATCACCCTGTTGACTAGCACCCTGATTATTCCTAACAAGCTTAAATGAATAGAACATGCTTGACTTTCTCTTTTTACAGAGTAACCTCAAGTAAAATGATAATCCACAGTAAAAATACAATGCATTTTATATCTGTGCAGCTATTAATCTCAAAGGATTGGAAAATCTTTAAAAATACAGGAGTCTCTCCATTCATATTTTAAAATATAGCTATTATTGAGGCAGAATGATGGACTTCTCAAGCCCTTCACATTTATTCTACAAACAATGAATACCACAGTCTGGATGACTCAAAAAAGGCCCCACAAACAGAACCAAGAATCACTGTTTAATGTTTCAATTTCTGAAGAACTTTTAAACATTTTCAAACTGTCTTCTGGCTCCAGAGCCTCACTGAACTTTCCAATGAATCCAGACATCGGGAACATTTTCAATCAACCCATGCCAGACATACAGAATGTAGTGGGCATCAATGGTATAAACAGCAAAACAAGTATCAATGAGATCTGACTTCTGTTTAATAGTTAACAAAGCTCACAAAATTCAAAACATACGAAGTTAATGAGGATTTGAGCCTGGAAAAATTAAAAAAATCTTGAAGTCTACTACTTTGAAGTCAGAAACAGGTTAGTTAGTCCAAGTTAGTTCTGGACTATTGCTGGACCTCTGATTACAGAGATTTGTCATCTTCTTGTAGAGCCACTGAGATGGAGGAATATCACTCAGCTCTGTTTGAGTGTAGGACACTGAAGGTAAGATGACTTTGATCAGGAACTCACTGGTAAGACAATGTAGTGGTTTTCTGGGGATTCCATCATTAGAAACATATATGAAAACCTGATTTCCATTCCCCTATTTTGGGACAGTAAATAAGTCTAAGTCTCCACACTTCCTCTTTTAGGCCATCACATCACACTTCCAAAAGAAAGGGGAAATAATCATAATAAAGTTCTTCTTCCCTGCAGGATCTAGGAACTGAACTTCTAGGGTCACATTCCATCCAGGCTAAATAAGATGAAGCTTCTGAATATTTCCCAGTTTAAGTGGCTCCTAGTGCTGTTAAGACCACCATTCAATCACCTCATTTCCCAGAACTCTCACCCAAAAATGGGTTTAGATATTGGTCCTCTTCTACATTGTTCAGAAAAAGCATTTGTTTCACTGTAAGATTTTCCTATTCTAGTTTGGTGCACAGCTGCAATTTCCTCAAGTTGATAATTATTGATGTGGTATTGTCTCAAGAGTGTACAGGATGTACAAGCTTTTAAGGCCCAGAATAACATCTGTGTATCACACTTTCTAACCGCAGCAGGATGAGGTATAAAAATTCTCCAGGGAATTTCAAGCAGTTTAACACTAGTTGCTAGAGCACACTGTGTCTCAAATATGGCAGTAAATATTATGTTAATAAAAGCAAACTGAATATGGAATTTTGCTTTGTTTCAAGAGTAAATCACTTGGTTTTAACTATTTCAAAGTAAGTCACTTTAAATTATAAAAATATATAATTCAAGCCACTAGTCTATTTTCTTGCAATTATTATTTTAAAATTTGTACTTTCTTGACAAGGATGTTGTATCTACCAGAAAGTTTTATGTAAATTTCTGAAAACAGTTCAGCTCATCTTAAGGGCTATGAATTATGTCAGCAACCAGTAGATTTCCATAAATTTATAGTGACTTTTTAACTAACTCATATAGGTCGACCCAAAATTACTGTTTTCCAAAGAACATCCATAAACAAAGAGTTTCATGGTCCATAAATTGGAAAACACTACATCCTCCTGATCTAAATTTTCAAAGGACAATAGCTTCTTCAAGGCTGTGAGAAATCTTTACTATAGTGTCCTGTTTAACTCTTTATCCAAAAGTGTTACATATTTAGGACCACCCATTTCATGCCTTCCTCATAGATTACATTCTGTGCATTACTGTGCCTAAAATACATGCTTCTTTTAATTGTGCTGTTGCTTTGATTGATGTTATGGCAAGGAAGTCTTCTCTATTGGAGAACATTCACTGGCAACATCCAGATTTCAGAATTCTAGCTTCCAATAGTATGAAATGGTAAAAGTTTGTTATCTTGAAACATCTAATTTTTAGTGCTTAGTTATAGCAGTCCTTGTAACTTAAATAGACAGCATGTCTGGACACACTGTATTTTCACATTAATATAAGGTACTGGTAACAAATTATAAGTTTCACTTAGAAATTGTTTTTTACAAGTTAAACTTTAGGTTTCATTCAGCAAATCCAAATCCTCTGCAGGAAATTTGAACTAAAGCAAAATGAAAATGAAAAAATGTCTGATTAGCATTAATCTGACATGGATGAATTCTGCTGAGATCAGAGATGATCTCACAGCCTATACTACTTTTTTTTTTTTTTTTGAGACAGGGTCTCACTTTGTAGTTCAGGCTGACCCTGAGCTCAGTATTTAGCTGAGGCAAACCTCGAACTCAGCAGTCCTCCTTCCTCTGCCTCCTGGGTGCTGGGATTACAGCATGAGCCACCAAGCACAGCACTGTGCTGTGTGGTTACAGGGAATCAAATCAGGGACCTTGCACTTGCTAAGCAGGTGCCAGAACCACTGAATGAAATCTCCAGCCCAGCCTAGACTTCCTGATGTGCTCCATATCACAAAAATTTGTGTACAAAACTTGTTTTATTTTTTCCAGAGTTGCAGTAGACACTAAAAATTATCTATGTTAAATGTTAATAGAATTGTCTTCCTGAAGTTCTAGATCATGATCCACTATTTTGAGTCAAATAGACTTGACAGACATAGTGGTAAAAGAACACAACTCATATTTGCATTGAGAAACTATCCATATTTTAAAAGATATCAATATATTGATTTGTATTCTTTTTTCTGAGAAGGTACTAAGGGCTGGAGCTACTCAGGAGCATCAAAGGTATTCTTATGTTGAAAGATGAGTTTAAAATTTAAAAATCCCCTAAGAAAAAGTATTTCTTGAACTTGTTACTTTTTCATACACATAGATATGTTCAACAAGCACAACATTCTTCTGACACAGAAAGTTATCTCCCCCTCTTAGTGAATGGATTAGTGATGGGGTGTCCTGCTAGTTACAGCTCCCTATACCCCATGGTGGCTAGAAGCAGCAAGGGGCCACTGACAAAGCACATATGTGGCTGAAGAACACAGAGTGTAGTTTTCTCTTAGTCTCAAAGATACACTGCAGAAATATATGATTATTATCCACTGTCTAAAGTTAGATCATTTTTGCAGTAATTCAATAAAACAACCTTCAACAATGATCTATCTCTTTAAAATGTAACTTGTAATATTCTAGTTTTATAATACTTATCATGTGAAGGTACATACACAATTCTCATTATATGCCATATCATTAATATGTAAGTATTATGTAATCCTTGTTGAATCCACAAACTTATTAAGTGACATTAAAAAAAAATAAACTTAAGGGCTGGAGATTTAGCTCAGTGGTTCTGGTGACTGCCTTACAAGCTCAAGGTCCTGAGCTCGATCCCCTGGTAACCACATACAATGCTGGGCATGGTGGCTCACACCCACCGGTCATCAATACCACATACCACATTGCCCGGCGTGGTGGCTCACGCCTGTAATCCAGCACTTGGGAGGCAGAGACAGGAGGATTGCTGAGTTCTAGGTTTGCCTGGGCTCCATAGTGAGCTGAGGGCCAGAATGAACTACACAGTGAGACCCTGTCTCAAAATAATAAAAAATAAGTAAACAAGTAAATAAGTAATGAGTGATTAAGGTAAGTAAATATAGCTTAAGGAGATAACACGTGCCCAAGAATTCTATGAAATATTTCTTATTTGTGGTTTAACTTGATAAATTAAGCATTTATCAGTAAGAATCAGTAAAGAATTATATGTTATTGGCTCATTGGTCATGATTATCTTTATTTACTCCATATCTTTATACTGAATGACAAGAAAAGGGCCTTTGTTCAGTGGTGTATGTTTCATGAATAATACATATTTAGGATCTACTTTTAGGCTCATGTTTACATAACAAAAGACATCCTTCTTTCCAAGTGGAGCTAATTGGTCAATACCCAGCGGTGCTGTCAATTACTTAACCATATTAAGTGAGGAACTGCTTACTCCATCAGTGTATGTGTGAGTCATTAACTCTACTGGACAAAGACCTACTTCCTGCTGTACTACGTCTGGGCACAACCTGCATTGAAAAATATTCCAGTGAAGAAAATCCCAATATGCTACAGTCTACATTTCATTATTCATTGATTAAGGGTGCATATCTAATGGCTTGGCACCATTCTAAAAATGCACTGTGCTAATCAAATGCTATAGTTCATACCTGATGGGTATCTGCAATTTACCTCTGCAAGGCAATCTGATTTAGTCACCACCATTGTAATGACCCCTAATCCTGGTTTAAAACAAGATTTTGTAATGATTTGCTTTGTGGAAAAGCCTAGAAATCCCAATCTCCTTCTCTATTATCAGTACATTTAAAAGTAATATAATAGGATGTGCAAAAATACTTTAAATTTCAGGCTGCTCCTGGCTTTTCAGGATATTGCCACTTCAGACAGAACGAGGAATGTCTAAGCAGAGAGAAATCCTAACAGTCTTTGATGTTCCGTATCAGACAGGGAAATGCTACAGACTGTCTCCTCTGCAAACATCAAGCTGCATGCCCTGGAACGACGCCAAAGAGAAACAGGCATTCATGACTTATTTTCTATTGTTACACATTCCACGGCAATGTGTTATAATTATGCAAACTACTGAAGGGACAACTGAAAATCTAATCCTGATTAGGAAAAATCCTTACATTATCACATTTTAAAAAGACACTTTTGTTCTACTATCTTCTTAGCTACCCTCATTTGGAATATGTCCCTCCTATAACAAATCAGTTCAAAGCTATTTGGTCTTTCAGGTTCCTTTACATGATGCAAATAAAATGAGTTAGTGGTTGCCCTCCCCTAGAAGAACAAGTCAGACCTAATTAATTTATATTAAATTTATATTCAATGTGACTTTTTTAAGCCTGTATGTTTAAAATGTATACTGTAATTATTTGAATCCTTGCAAAATATCAAATTATGTTATGAAAATGTTTGAATCCCACCATTTAACACTATGTCATTCAATATACAAGTGCCAGAGAAGTCACATCTACAGCAAACTCAACACACTGAATCAAATTCAACATAGTACACAAGCTTTTAAATGTATTCTCTAGTATGCATCTGGCAAAACTCCAGAATTACTACACTGCAAAAAATTGAGCCCCTTACCCCTGAATTGCCTTTTCCATCCAAAAATAGAATATTTAGCTACAAGGCAATATACTGCCTAACATAAATATTTATATAAATGCTTTGGGAAAACAATACTTGCTCAGAATTTAATTTCAGATTTCACACAAGGGTTTTAAAAAAAAAGGCCTTTTCTCTACCAGATTCCATTTTTGCTTTCAAGAGTGGCCCAGTTAATAAGTTATTGTATATTTCCTTATACATTCTACAAGGATGAGCCTGATGTTTTTGACATTTATGTCATTCTTTGTAGAGCCTGCACATTTTACTTTATACATTTACCATAATTTAATCAGTTCCCAATTTATGAGCATTTCAGTTGTCCGCACTTTTGGGTTTGACAAAATAATGCTGTGGGAGGGAGCACACCCGCTCGTGCATCTTCAGAATTTCTCTTTTGGCAGCAGAAACAGAGGAATGGGAGTAGTGCTGAATCAAGAACATCAAATTGTCCTCTACAGAACTTCTGCCAACTACACATACATGAAATTTCTATTTTCCAAGTTTTTACCACCCACCTAGAAGGGTGGAAAGTTGTATTTGTTCACCTAATTGTACGTACACATCTTAAAACATGTTTAATTTGCCCCTCTCAACATACCTACCTTATCATCCTCATTTTAACAGATGAAAAAACAGGTTTAGAAAAACTGACAAAAAGCTGAAATGAAAATCTGTGATGCCAAGTTCCCACATTTCTACTTTTCCCAGTCTTTCAGTTCCCACATGATTCAACAGTCATGGCTTCTTATTTAAAATTTTTTGACTTGTCCCACCAGCCTTTTGGGGAGGTTTCTCTAAATAAATTAAGCATCAGGTGACTGAGCAAAAAGCAGATTTTCGTAATTTTGTGTAAAAGATACCTTGAACAAGTACTGTGTTTTCATGACCCATTACAGTGACAGGGGAGGCAGTAGGAACTGTGTTATGGGATAACAAAAGAAAAGTTTGTATTCTCTGTCTTTATTCTTTCAAAAAGCCAAATACAACTTCAAAAGAAAATGACTTTCAAGCATTCACTCTAGCATTCCTGTGCTGGGAAATCTCAATCTGTGGGTGCACCTTGGCACCCTGTGGCAGTGTTTTTGTTCAAGACAACAATCTACTGTGTATTAGAAATCAATACCATTAAATATCAAACTGGCCCCATATTATATAAAAAAGTACTGACTTATAATTTCCTTGATCAACTGCTTTCAGTGTCCACTTCTCTCACCCAATTGGAAAAAGAATTTCTAGAATGTCTTTGCATATATTTGAACAATTTTTTAAAGGAAATTTAAAGGACACATTAAAGCAGTCATCTGTGAATTTCTGAAAAACACAGGATAACAAGAGAATTCAGTCTTTATCAACTTATAGTTGAAGTTTTTTCCAGAATAGAATTGAGGTAAATATTTATAAAAGCATTTTTAAAAGAATTAATTTTTAAAGTTTTACTTAAAGTAATTAAAGAGATTCACAAGAATAAAAATGAAAGGAGGACTTAATAAGTGAAAGAGAACATGAACTAAGGAAACAGAGACTTGCTTTTGAATGTTGTTTCACCAGAATACCTTAGCCGGCATTCAATAAATTCTCTCTTACCCTACTTTCATTCTATAAATATTAACTAAGCATCTACTATGTGGACAGCATTACCACAGGTTCTGCATCATCCAATATAATGGCCACTGGCCACCTGTGGTTATTAAATACATAAAATGTACCCAATATGAATTTAGATGTGCTATAATTGTAATGAACATGAGAACTTCTAAGAAATTAAGTTTTTAAAACAGTCAAAGTTTTTATAATTATTTTATGTAGATCTTCTATTGAAATGATGATTCGGGGATCTACTAAAATACTTTCATCTTTTTACAAATACTTTGAACATGTATTAGAAAGTTTTAATGAACTAGCTTGTGTTGTTTCCATCGGACAGCAGGGTTCTAGATCCAAGTTTCCCAAACTTAATGTGCACGAGACTTACCTGAGATCCTGGTAAAATGCAGACTCCTTATTCAGGGTGGCTGGAGGAGGCCCAGGGTACTTCATTTCTACAAAGACATGCTCAGGTACTCTTTATGCACTTGGTTCATAGACCTCACTATGAGTGAACATGGCTCTGGATGCGTTCTACACTGGTCAGCGCTGGTTTGCATGTGCATGTTTTAAGGGCAAGGAAAGAGTGGTGCAGACATTGAGCTAATAGAGTAACCATTAGAACCCAGCAGGTGAACATCATCACAAAACTCAACTACATGAGTTTGTTTGTCATAGTGAGCAGGACATGGGCCTGTTCAAATGTTGTTAGGTTCACTTAGCATGTGTATAATAATCATCACTCCCAACTCATCATGCAAGATTACAATTTTAGAAGTTGGTCCTTTATCACAGTAGTTTAAAAAGCACTGCTTTGGAGTATAGACCATGTAACCAGAGTGTTCCTAGAAAATCAAAATGGCATATTAAGGAATATAAAAACTTGCTGACTTGGGCCGGGCATTTAGTTCAAATGGTACAACACCTACCTTGCAAGCAAGTGCAAGGGCTGGAGTTCAATCCCAGGTACCAGAAAAAAAAATTGATTTAAATAAATTTTAGAAACACCAGATTAAAACAAAATTAACTTGGCTCCCGTACTGCAGTACTCAGAACCTCCAATGTGCTCATGTGTTTTATATCTCCAAAATAAAATAGATTTTAATGTCAGGTGATTATGGTACCAAAAACAATGTTCTACACCACCACTGTCCCTGTCAGGGGACAGTACCTTTGGGATTCTAGTATATGAAATCATTCTTCTAAATAATTTATTGGAGGTACCTTGTTGTTTCAGCCATTTGGGAATCACTGATTAAATATTAATTGAAATTACCCCATGGTACATCATTACCATGACCATGAATAGTTCACAAATTTTTAATTCGAATAAAAGTCATTACTTCTCTAGGCTGAGACGAGCTCTACTAACAGCACAGTAATTGTTTGGCATTTAGATATATCAGTGACATGACACAACAGTAGTGTATTTTTTAATGCATTACCATTTTCAATGTTATTATAAGGCTAATCTGGAATTTATATAGCATATTTGCAATCTTTGAATCTCCAATGAGATTCAGAATGAAGTATTATCAACCCACGGAATACACAAACTAATTAGGCTTAGTTCTCCTTTTTACAAAAATCATCCTTCTTTACTTTAGAAATTAGAGGCTTCCATGTAAATTGTGACATATCTGTTTAATTTCTTAACAGATTTTATTTCCATGTCTCAAGGAATCTCAGAGCTTAATGGAATGAGCCTGGAACCCACAGATTAAAGGTTAATAGCTAAAGGTAGCCCTCGACATCTTTTTTAATTTTTTAATTTTAATTTGTTTTTTTTGAGACAGGGTCTCACTTTGTAGTTCAGGCTGGCTCTGAGCTCACTAGGCAAGCCTCGAACTCACCAATCCTCTTGTCTCTGCCTCCCGAGTGCTGGGATGACAGGCGTGAGCCACCACGCCCGGCACTGTGGTATGTGGTATTGATTACTGGTGGGCCTGAGTCTCCACACCCAGCATTGTATGTGGTTACCGGGGATCAAACTCAGGACCTTGCGCTTGTGAGGCAGATGCCGGAACCACTAAGCTAACCCTCCGCACCACCCCCCCCCCAACATCTTTTTTAGCCACTACTAGCAGCAGAAATACCTTTGCCAGAAAATCACCAACCCATGTTACTTTTGCAAAATTAAGGTATTAAATTAATATTAAAATGTCTAAGATAGCCACCTCATGGTGCACACACCTGTAGGGGCTGAGTTAGAGAAATGGCAATGTTGAGCCCAGTCTGGGCAACTTAGAGACAGAGCAAGATCATGCCTTAAAATAAATATTAAAAAGGTCAGGAAAAGGTAGTTCAGTGCAAAGGTCCTGGGTTCAGTCCCCAATACCAAACTTGAACCCACGAAACAAAACAGAAAACTAAGTTAATAAATCAATCCCAGTAAGTCTTTTTTTGTTTTTGTTTGTTCCTTAGGGAATGATTAATAGTCTTACCAAGTTCACTGTAGATATAATGTTCACAAGAATATCAAATGTGGGTTGGAGATTTAGCTCAGTGGTTCCAGCGCCTGCCTAGCAAGTGCAAGGTCCCCAGTAACCACATACAGCAATACTGGGTATGGTGGCTCACGCCCAGCATCAATCAATATCACATGCCACAAACGCCTGGCTTGGTGACTCAAGCCTGTCATCCCAGCACCTGGGAGGCAGAGGCAGGAGGATCACTCAGTTTGAGGCTTCCCTGAGCTACACAGTGAGAGCTCAGGGCCAGCCTGAACTACAAAGCAAGAGCCTGTCTCAAAAAAAAAAAAAAAAACACACATACAGTATCAAATGTTATTTCACTAGTTCATCCTTAGCATCTAGAGCAATGTTTAGCAGACAGTGAGAGTTCAACAAGCATGTTTTAATAAATCTTCAGGGCTTGTACATTAACTATAATCTAATATATCTCAGGAATTGACTATATATTTGCTATGAGAGGATTAGAAAAGGTAGAAAATCTAAAGAAAAAACAAAATTACTCAGTCTTCACAGGCTAACTTTCATGTCCACTTGCACACTGTTTCATATAATTAAGAGCTTATTTTTCAATAAACATGAACTCGTAGTCCAGACTACCTCTTCTCTAACCTTAGAGATACTAAATAAAAGCACAGCACTTCTTTACAAGTGCCTACATAAGCCAATGAGAATGCACAAAATTCACAAAATGCTCTACTATTGAAATCCCAAGATATTCCACTACCTCTGGCTTATCCTCCACTCTATCTGAAAAGAAACATTCTTTGGTTGAATAACCCTAACCATTTGTTTATGTAATGTTCCTAAAAGAATCTGTATGTTGTGAAGAATTTGTCATGGATGTGCAAACTATCTTTCAGTAAATCATACTTTTTCACACTCTAGCCAGCAATTTTAACTTAAAGACAGGTACTGGGCCTCAAGACTTCCATTTTCTTCACCACTGAACTCAACAGCGACAGAGGGCATCCACTAAAGAACAACATGGATGTGACACCAATAAAGTGACACTTTAAAAGTCTAACTTTCCCTTGCCTGGGTGGGATGGCACACATCTTTACTCTCAGCACTAAGAAGGCTGAGGCAGGAGGGTGCCACTAGTTCAAGGGCAGCCTGGACTACATCGTGAATTCAAGACCAGCCTGAGCTATATAATGAGATCCTATTAAAAAAACAGGCAGACATAGACAGATAGATGATAGACAGACAGACAGACATATAGAAAGATAAAAATCTACCCTTTTCTTCAGGAAAGCAACCACAAAAAAATAGTATAAAACAATGACCTGGGCTGGAGATTTAGCTCAGTGGTTCCAGCGTCTGCCTCCCATGCGCAAGGTCCTGAGTTTGATCCCCAGTAACAATGCTGGGCATGGTAACTCACACCCACCAGCCATCAATACCACATACCACAGTGCCGGGTGTGGTGGCTCATGCCTGTAATCCCAGCACTCGGGAGGCAGAGACAGGAGGATTGCTGAGTTCGAGGCTTGCCTGGGCTATACAGTGAGCTCAGGGCCAGCCTAAACTACAAAGCGAGATCCTGTCTCAAAAAAAAAAAAATGACCTATGTGGTAAAAACATGAGTTCTTTTATGACCTTGATATTTTTAAGATAATACTACAGTGAAAAAAATTAAGCCATTTATCTAAGCTTTCAAGGAGTAAATAATAGTTAAAAATACGAAGTGAAATGACTTGATTTTGAAATGGAGTATGTGAACATACATGAATATTAGTGGTAAAGAATATTAGAGGACATTCTACATAAAAAATTATAAATTAGAACTTTAAAAGTTACCTTATTAAATTTATAAGTAATATCAACCTTAGTACATTATATGCATGGATCCAATAATGTAGAAAGTTCAGGAGGAAAAAGAGTACCACAATTTTAAGGTATAAGCTAATGCAATAGATAGGATAGCTCTTCAGGGCCTGCAACATAATTTCCATCCATTCATAAATCTATTCATCACCTTCCATTGTACCTATATTCAATTGTCTTTCAGCAAAGTTAACTTTGGCTTCTCTTCAACATCTGACTCTAAATAAATTACAAGCAAGCAGTTACATTCTGATTCATAGCATCTTCCTAACAGACCCAGACTAGGTCTACTTTTCCTAAAACTGTAACAACTGACTCACTAGAAAACCACTGAGGTCTTAAGAGAAGCTCTAAGCGAAACATGATGAGTTTAGGAACTGAAATTCACTAAGCTCGTGAAATTATACTAGTAGAGCCCAAGCAAAAAGAAGGAAAAGGAGGGAAGTAGGCAGTGTTCTCTTAATTATTTTTAATCCAAATTAATTCTTGTGCAAGAGCGCTGACCTGTGCCCGGGGAGACCCTCAGGGGAGAGCACCTATGGGAGGCCTGGCAGAGGCCCTCGCATATCTGACACCTGCAGGAGGGACAAGGGGCCATCTCAAACTCCCAGGAAGAGTAAACATGCCAGTAAGCTTAACCTGTTGGCAAAAATTGAGTCTTCACTTACACACTGTATAAGATGACCACGATAGTAAATTCTTATTTTTTAATTTAACATATATTTTTTTCCTCTTACTCCTATAATCAGCTCCTATAAAAAATAAAATTGGATCACTTCTCTCTGTTGGCGACAATTTCTAGCCATGTGGTTATGATCAAGGGCCTGATTGTTAATGAGACCAAAATCACTGAGAGCCCAAAAATTAGATTGAACTCCACTTGATAACCCACCTTAACTCCTTTCATGAGGAAACAATTTATAAAAACCCTATTTCATACTCCACCTTTGCAATTTCCTTTCTTCTACCAGTACCACACCAAGAAATACAAGAGAAAAACCAGCATCTTCTTATCCCAAGATGTAGAGATGAAAGTTACATTAGACCTAGAAACATAACAATCTCAGAGCTCAGACGAACTATACAGCTTTAATAAGCTTTTTTCTAAACTTTATTTTCAACATTTTAGAAAGGCACCAAGATATATGTTGTGCTACCTTTGACAGACATTAAATGATTACCTTTGATTTTGCCTCATTATGAAATTTTTAATTAACTGACATTAAGTAAAAATTTTTGTCAGAGAAGTACAATTAAAAATTTTTGATACCTGATTAAAAATAGAGAATAAATTATGAAGTTGACTGAAATTTACAACATTCCTTTGGAAATGGAGCTTCACTGAAGACATATTTTCTTCTATTTTTCCCATTAAAAAGGGCCTTTAATATGGCCATCTGTTGCAGTCTGCCCTTTACTGGTGACCATACTACTGTAATCCCAACCAGAAGTCAGGTAAAAACCTTTGCTTGATTAGCAAACTTTCTTCTGCATTTAAGCTGAGTTAATTAATTTATGCAGTGGTCATTTTTTAGTACTTTATACCAGACACCATTCTGGGAACTAGAGGAACTGACAAGACCAACTGAGACAAGTTATGTCTGTCTACACACACTTTTCACATTTTGGATTAAATGTTGATTGAAATGTAGAGGGTTCCAGACACTGATGTATGTATCAAATATGTCTGTGAATAAAAAACACAAACCTACACTCAGGAAGCTATGATTTACTTATTACCTGTCAACTTTATTTTCTGTTATTTTCCTTGTTTTCTGTTTTGTTTTGTTTTGTTTTGTTTTGTTTTGAGACAGAGACTCATTTTGTAGCTCAGTCTGGCCCTGAGCCCACTATGTAACCCAGGCAAACCTCAAACTCACTAATCCTCCTGTCTCTGCTTCCCAAATGCTGGGATTACAGGCATGAGCCACCATGCCCAGCACTGTGGTATGTGGTACTGATTGCTGGTGGGTGTGAGTCACCATGCCCAGTATTGTTGTATGTGGTTACCAGGGATCTAATCAGGGACTCTGCACTTGCTAGGCAGGCACTGGAACCACTGAGGTAAATCTCCAGCCCTTGTTTTCTACTTTTATTAAAAGTGAATCCTAGAACCCTTGGACTCTGGCTAGCTTGCCTAACAACATAGTATAACAAACTAGAATTTAAATACTGAGTATCAAGAATTCCCATTTGTTTCTTTTTTAAATTTTCTCACATCATCACAATAAACAAAGCTTCAACATACCTACAAAGCAAATGATACTGTAGTTAAATTGGACTCAATTTAGAGCTGTTAATCGCTACAGGTGTCATTTTTGTGTGAACTATTTTGCAAATATCTCCTCCTCCCCACCTTTCTCACATTTTTCCCCTCATTCTCTATCTAAGGAATGAACCACTTTTTTTCAGATTTCTGCGTTTCAATTAAGCGATGCCTTCATTTGAAATGCCTTCCTTACTAAGGCCTAAACTATATTTTCTTTGATTTCTACTTACAAGGTACATTAAAAGATAAGCCTCAATTAGATTATAGGTTCAAAATTATTCAGAAAGGATTTCATTTAATTAGATTTTTGAGTGTAAAAAAGGGCATATTTAGTGTGATAAGATGAAAAGACTCTCAGCAAAGTTACACATAATAACAGTAAAAAGGATTGCCATCTAAGTAATAATTAAGCCATCTCTGCTCACACTATTTCAGAATTTGAACTTGGCAAAGGATCATATAGGCAAAGCAACATAATGAAAAGCATGATGTTTGAATGCATCATATAAGAAAAAGTAAATAACATGAAAACACAATGTAAAATTAATTATTTTTATCTCGGTTCCATATTTAAATACCTAAAAAACACAGGCAAGTTTTTCTGTGAAATTTTATGAAGTACACAAAGAGGAAAGTCCCCCGTGTTTCATGCTGGCACATGATAAGTGAGCACACTCACTTACAGTTGTATGTTATGTTGGAACTTCATAATCTATCATTAATTGTATTACACAGATTACATATGCATAGAGGCCTGTATATTTTTAAGCACAAATATCTACCTTCATATCATATAACTGTATGAGTTGGAGATGCTAAGTCTAAACACACATACACATAAAAAAAATTGTCACTGCAAATAACTATCCTAGAAGCCCAAACAATGTGTAATCATGGCACAGAGATCTTGGTGTGCAGATGTTAACATGTCTTTATTAAGAAGGTTACTCCTCAAGGCGGAGGCGACAACATCAATTATTCTCTATTTGTGAACCTCCATGGGCACAATAAGGGGATCAGGCCTTGAAACACTGCCATGGTGTAAAAGGGAAATGATGGAGGGGAAGAAATGGGCTCTGGATTAATGAGCTGGCATACACACCACAGCCTTAATGGGCAGCTCTGACAAGGTTCAATTACAGCAGAGTACGCAGCCTCATAACTGCCAGCGGCTGTCACTTAGGGTGCTGGTGCAGAGGAGAATCCCTCTGACTGTAGACAAAGGGAAAGGGAAACATGAAAACAAAAGGCATTTACAGAGCACTTCCGGGCAAAGGCCTGACCCCTACACACACACACACACACACACTCCCCACAGGCTCTTTGCAACTAAATAGTGAAGTTTCCCTGTCTTTCTAATTAATCATCACACCTTGGGTTTTTAGGGACAAATATCATTGAATTAAGAGCTAGAATCAAGTCAATACTTTTAAATGGAAACCTAAACATTATTTATCAAAAATAGTCTACATTGAAATTACTCCTCTTTTTACTGACCTTGGTTAAATCTTATATTTTCATTATTCTGCGTGTCTTACTAACAGTTGTCATCTTTTATCACATAATTTCTATTAGGGTCAAATTAAAAGTTTGAGAAAGTATTTTGATTTCCCAAATAGATATAGGTAAATTTTCTGAACTATTTAAATTATGTTCTATGTTAAATGGAACAGGAAATGTGCTAGCTGGAAATTTGATAATGCCTGACTAATAAAAGTTTCAACAATGCGCAGGATAAAGCCTTGCCACAGAAAATCTATTCCTAAACTGCCTTCCATAAATCCACTTACAGAAGGCAAAAGCCTGCCTCTCTGTCTTCTGAAAAATCCCCTCTGCTTCTATAAAAACAAACACACTGGATTCAAAACAATGGATATAAAAACAGTAACTTGATTGAGCAACAAAAACAATCTGAATTATTCATATGATCATACATCCACTAAGCACATATACCAATTTAGCCTAAATTTTTAGCACAGCATATGTATTTAGTATTATGTGATGTGTGGTACAATTTTAAAATCACAAGAATAGCAAATTATGATGCTGAAATTATTCTCCTAGAAAGACATTTCCAGGTCACTGAAAAACACATCTTTAAATAATAATTGGATTACTTTTCAGTAATATATGAATATCAGAAACAAAAATCAATCTTACTGAAGATAACTCAAGAATACTTCAATTGCTTTTATTTATTTATTTATTTATTTATTTATTTATTTATTTATTTAACTTGGGGATATCTTCTGGTACCAGAGATCAAACACATGACCTTACATTTGTAAGGCAGGAACCAGAACCACTGGGCTAAATCCCTGGCCTTTTCATGGCTTTTAAAAACAAAGAAATAAGAGAAAATTCTGATTACTCAGATAATAGTTTATAGCTACCTTCCCTGAAACCATAAATATATACAGTCAAAACTGATTTAAGCCTAATTTAGCCTCCAAATCAAAAGAAATAATACATAAATGCAGAGTGTACTGATTATTGGTTTAAAGTGAAGGCAAGAAGAAATATAAAAGAGGAAAGTATCTCAAATTAATGGGCATCTCTCATACTACCAAAACTGAGCCTTGAAGATCAAGTGTTCAGTTTTTAAGAGGTGAAAATTACATGTGACCAAAGAATACAGTGAGTATTGAAATTCTAAAAGGATGTATTGAGTCAAATATATATGACTATTATTTCCTTCACAATAATGCCCTTTGCTTTGACCACACCTGTGTCCCATCAGTCTTGCCATTTGCAGAAGCATTTCCATAAATCTTTCATATCTTTAGTTACACTGTCGTGCTGCCTCAACATCCTGGGATCAATTCAAAACATGTACTGCTTGCCACCATTTTGACTTTGGAGAAAAGGCACACAGGGCATTGCAGCAAATCTGGTAATACTGTGGATGAGGACACACTGCTATGTTTTCATCAGACCACCTCGCCATTGGATGGCCCTGGGCGGCAACACTCACCACACTTTTTATCACACCCTATAAAAACAGAAAAGAAGACTATCGGAACTAGCAAGTGACAACAATAATAGGATAAGTGTATATGAAGTGGAGTGTTTGGAGAGGGATTAATGGCTACGTGAGTTTTACTGTAATAATTTTTATTTAATTATTCTTGTATATTTCAGTCATACCTTATAGCCTTTTCTTTGCTAGGGCTTCACTTTTCTAATCTTGGTGGATGCTAGAAAAAAAGTATAACTATGATTCTGAATGGACACAATGTAAAATGTTCCATTTGTTTTTATATTATTGTATTTATCCTCATTCTAACAGCACTAATTAGAATACAAATTGACCTCTTTCAACAAACCACCCCATTTGTTAAAGATGATTATATGCTGGTGGTAATACCCAACTTAAAGTATCAACTTAGATCAAAAGTCTCTGACTTATCCTCATTCACAGACAAGGACCTTCTGCTCTCTCATAGAATGTGCTGGAATCAGAAGGCTTGAGGATCAGGAAGCCCAGCCATCAGCACTTGGTCACCAACAGCTGATTCTAGACATACCCTCCCCTTTCTGGCTGGTGTCTATTCACCCTGATCCCTAACATTTACCTCTCAACACACACATACCTCTGCAGTCAACTATTGTGGGCCTTTCAAACATCAAGTCGCACCACAAAAATCCAATAAAACCACCAATAACCATGAGAATTCATTGTGTCACACCCACTGTGTATGAGAAGAGGAGCTGGCTGCTATGCAGGGCATTCCACAGGGCAGGAAGAGCCCTGTGAATGAACGAAGGCAAGTCATCCAGGCCTCTGAAACTTATAGGTGGGGAAATGGAGGCAACCTTTACACATTTCTACAAAGGGGGAAATGGGGAAATGTATATGAAGCATCCAAGTGCACAGAGCTTGGCTATTGGAAAATGTTGATCTCCCCTCCCCACCCTTTACTGTAATGCATGACTTCATTATGCCCTCAGACCCACAGTGCAGTACTTTGTGGCTTATGCCCCCCTCTTAAACCTGCCAAGCTAAGCCACAAGAGTGTAGGGTGAAGACTGCCATAGCTTAAGTGCTGTGCGACCACTAAAAATGTATGTTCTGTATACCTCTGATCTCACTGACATAACTGGCAGGGACTAAAATATATTGCAACTTGTCTCATCATTTCCTGCCGACAGTGCTAGTAAGTTCAAAGAAAGATCTTGTCTTTTGGTTCTCAGTATATTCATTAAAAGCCCTATATAATTCCATTGAAGAATATTTGCTGAAAGAAAACAAGCTTTCTTTTCTTCTGAAAATTTCACATGTAATTATGAGCAATACCCCTTTTACTCTTAAAATATGGAAAGCAAATTACTAGGCCATAGGCATGATGACCAATGGAAAGAACAAGGAGATAAAATTTGGAGGGAATAAATAATACAACCTACAAAATATTTTTATTCTATTGGGTAAAAGGATCTAAATTATTACTGTACATTCTTTTGACATTTCATATTACCATGAGTACATTCCTATTTTAAAATGAAAAATACAGTCATTCAAATTAATTTCAAATTTTGGAGTCAGACAAATTAAATTTTAAAAACAATTACTGGTATTTCTCCAACTGTAAGATGGGTAGCTTCCAGCAGAGCATGTATCTAACTGCTTTTCAAATCTTAGCAAAATCCTTGCCACTTACTGGCGTTTCCATGCTCAGGCCACTTAGACCCTACATTGGTATCTGGAAAGAACACTCACACACAATATTCGCTTGACTTGAGAAAGGGACACATGAAGCCAGATTTAATGAACAACTCATCGATAAGCTGCTTTTCCTTCTGAAAATAAGGTTTAGCTGGTTTTTCACAAGAGTTTGATTCACCATCAGCTAACCATATTCGTTGCCTCAGTCTTCATTCAGCTCAAGGCTTCCACACACTCACGAAACTTCCAAGCCTTCAATCAATTCTAATATTATAGCTGCCAAATTCTATAATAATTCAATGTCTGTTCTACCCATAATCATCTCAAAGGTCACCCTGTGATTCCGTAAAACTTCACATAAAGATGACTGCTCTAATCACAATTGTGTTGTGATCTGTAATAACTGTGATCTGTGATGACTGTTCTAATCACAACAATCTCAAGATACCACCCATCTTTTCCCTTACCCCATACCTTTCCATCCCTTGCCTTACACCTTTAAGGTAAACAAAGTAAACCATATACACATACATTTCCTTTGGTCCTGATTCCTTTTATTTACTTGCACCTCCTAGGCTCAAAAAACCTCACTCTGTATACCTTAATTTTTTTGCCAAAAAAAAAGTCACTGGCCCTATTCCATTCAAGACTCTGCAGATAAGTGTTTCTCAAATTTCAATGTGCATATTCACAACTTCAGAAGAAGCTCAAGATCTAAGATGTAGCTATTTTAAACAGGGTCCAAGGTGGGGCCTCAGACTCTGCAGTTCTAAGAATCTCATAGATGATGTCCATACTACAGCCTTACTAATTTGAAAATTGCATTTCTCTATTTTCCTCCTCAGTTCCTAGAAACTTAACATTCCCCACTGTTAAATGGGGAAGGTGGCAGGTGAGAGTCAGAGTGTGAATGGGCTGTGGCCCCACTAAGTACCGGGACACAACTACCTTCCTTTCCAGGTGTGGAGCCCTCAAGACTAGAGGAACTGATGGCATCAGGGTCCAGCGTGGACACTGTGAGCTTGGTCAGGAGCTCAGCACAGTGCAGGCGATGCTGTAAGTACTTGGTTAGTATAGTACTGTCATGGATTTTGATTTTCTTAAAGCAATATGGTTTCAACTCTCCTTTGCTCTCAGGTAATTTGAAGCCATGTGAATGTCCATTCTACCAACAATGCAAACCTCGGGAGGCAGAAAGAGGAAGAATGTTGTGCCTTGTTCACAGAAGGCAAAATAAGTATCAAGGAAAGGAGTAACTGATCCAGTGTCAGAGTCCCTACATGGCAGAGCCATGGAAAAGCAAGGGAATTGCTATTCCAATATGAGTTCTTCTTGACAAATGTGAGTTGTACAAGCCCCTTCATCCAGAACTAGCAATAACAATGGATTACAAAAATAAAGCCATGACTATGGATGTAATATCAAGACAACTATTCTCCATGAAGATGAAGTTCCATTAATTTAGTTCATAAAACTCCATAAATATCATCATAATCTTCATGTTATAGTTGGACTATTAAAAATAATAAGTTAGTCATTCACAAATTAAAATCATGTTTTGGGTATACCAGCTAAAAGATATAGCTTAAGTCTGATTCTCCTACTAGGATTCTACTTCTGCCCTATGCTGATCACACATTTATATCATGTAATCTACAGGCATGACTGAGGTTTCCTGTAAATTTCCTCAACTACAGAGCACCTGACTTCATTCTATGGGAAACAGATCCACATTACTTAGCCTACAGCTGCTGCTTCACACCCATTATGTAATAACAGAATAATTCTATGTATGAGCAAACCACATTCTTCTCTCACTATCCCCTGAGGACTCTTTTGCATGAACATAAAAAAAATCAGCTCTTTTCAAAGGATTTAAGGCAAGGGAGTGTCAAGCAATGTTTAACACAACAGTTAGCAGCTCCGACTGCTCTAAACTCTCTATGCACACATAAATAAAGCTCGATTTCATTATGGTCCTGACAGCATTGCATAGTCCTAAATTTTTTATTTTATTTCAGTCCTTGACAAAAGCATAGAGGGAGCCTACAGATGCTTGTAAAGAATGTATCATAAAACATCATTGTACGAAATAAAGAAACAAAAAAGAATACAACTGAGTCATGAAATACTTTCCATGTATTTCTCAATACTTTATTGAAAATACATTAAAACTATGCTCCAGTACACTGCACCTGCTCTTGACACTTTAATTTGCCCTTGATGTGAACCATATTATTGGCATTGAAAGTATTACAAAAAATATACATTTCCAATGATATCTTTTTAAATGAATTATCTTTACCTCTGTCTCTTTCATATCAAATCATGATTTCATTATCACGTATTTTTCATCTCTTATGACACTGGTAACTCTAGATAAAAACAGCTAATTGTGCAGTTATTTGCTTTGTGCTAAAGTTCCTTCATCTACCTATTGGAGAGCTCTCAATAACCTGTCACTTCTGGGCCTGTAATTCTAAAGCAACCAATCCAGGTACCTGACATTTGCTTTCAAGAAAAATTAATCCTTCCCAAACTTTTTCAGAAAAAGGGGTATAAAAAATGTTAAGAATATAGATGCATGTTGACAAGTACATTTGTAAGAAATAACAACAACAAAAAAACCTGCAACAGACCTTGGAAAAAACTTGTCCAGATCTCAAAATCTTCATACTTTGTAGATACTCAACTATCCTACTTTCTATTATACCACAGATTTTGCAACCTTTCTGGGTCATTCCCACAAACCTTCATATTTACTCCTAATACAAATTCTCTCTTATAGGAAGATTCCAAAGATAAATGATATTCACTATCCTTCTTCCAACTAACTGTTCCTTACAGACTTGATCTGTATTTGAGACTTCCATTTATTTATATTCCTGTGAAATAATTTAATGTCCCTGCTAACTATTACCCATAGATTTTACTTCCCAAACCATGAATCATGTTCCAGATGATTTTATAAAGAACACTATAAGATTACCTTGTGATAACAAATCTAAAATTTTATGGAAAAATCCCTATTTCCAGTTTAGCAGTCTGAAAAAGTAGAAGTTATAATAACATCAATTTTACTTCAGAAGACTAAGGAAGGAAAGAGCTGTGTTGCACAGAAATGAAATTAACTACACTGACTAAGGTGCAATTGCTGTTTTTAAATAATACCAATAAATATTTGGAATTCTATTAATAATGGAAAGAAAATGAGGAATCAAGTCTGAATTATGCCACGATGAAGAAAGGGGAATAAATGTAAATGATATAATTTTAATAGAGTCCTGTGTGTCATATAATTGTATCTTCTTAAAAAGTTTTACTCCAAAAAATAACTCCCACATTTCTAATCTGGAATTTTAAAACATTTGTAATAACGGCTCTGGAAACTCTCATACTTACTGTATGTAAATCATTGATGACTCTCTTTAAACACAGTAAATTCTGCGACTTTCTTCTTTAAAATGATAGCATTTACATTCATTTTTTTAAGAGAGAAGGGAAAGCTTTCTGGTGAAAGAAGTGTAAAACTGAATTATCTTGAAAAAGAATCAGATAAGGTTGAGCAACTCTTAAACACTCTTCATAATTTTTCTCTTGCTTTGTAAATCAAAATCACACATCTAAGTGTCAATCAGACATATTCTACTTCATATCTGAAAATACTGCTATAAGTTTTTCTGCTTATAACAATAAGAGAGGGTCTACAAAGATAATTTACATCTTGGACAGATTTGTAGATAATATCAAAAATTTCAGCACTTTCTCTAGAGTTGGATTCTTCTCCTTTATGCTAGCAGCAATGTGTACTTTTATTTTTCTTATAAAAAAGAAAGGTATGAACCCACTATTGGCTGAAGACAAATTCCATCGGAATGTGTCACTTATACATGACTGTCTTTCTGGACATCATGTTTTAATCTCACAGGGGACTTGTATTTCCAAAGTAGACCATCTCTCATTTTTAACCCTTTCATTCACATAAAGAAATAATATATATGTTACGCTACCATTTGCATCTCTCACACCGCAATATACATCTTCACTTGGATGTGTTTTCTTTAAAGTCATGACAAGAAAGTCAAAATAGTCATAAAAGGCAGCCAGCCATGCTGAGGCCTGAGCCTATGTCTGGTCAAGCAGCAACAATAATAAATCAATCTGCTCCCTCCCATTTCATGGCTGCTGTTTCCTCATGAGACAACAGGTAAGCTGAAGAACTCATTACGGTCACTGCAGAGCATCTTGCTCTTAAAGGGCTACACTCTAAAGCAAGCATGGACAGATCTTACGAGCAAAGTTCAGTTAACTAGGGTCCCACAAGATGAATTCAGAGCCAATTCTTCAAAACAGCAAAAAAAAAGTAATAAAATTAGAAATAACGTGGGCCACAGATTCAACTCAGTGGTTCCAGCGCCTGCCTAGCAAACTCAAGGCCCCTGGTTCGATCCCCAGTAACCACATACAGCAATACTGGGTATGGTGGCTCACACCTATAATCCCAGTACTTGTGAGGCAGAGGTAGGAGGATTGCTGAGTTTGAGGCTTGCCTGGGCTACATAGTGAGCTCAGGGCCAGCCTGAACTACAAAGTGAAACCCTGCCAAAAAAACAAACAAACAAACAAAACAAAACAAAACAAAAAACCTATATCTGCTCTGATAAATTTAGAAATTTGAATCAACTTTGATCAACTGTTGACTTTTTTGGAGGAAATTGGGTTTTCTCAGTTAGGAGAAGACAAAATAGAATCCCAAAAAGGAAATGTGACACAGCCACAGTCATGGGGAAATGTAAGACAGAGATTATCTGAAGTTAGCCAGTTACATGTCACCAGATAAGGACTGACTGCATTAATGTATCATTAATAACACAACTCTAACCCTCTTGTCCTGTACTCACCCCCACCTCAAGCCATTTATGTTCCCCAAAATGTCCTTAGAGAAGATTAAGACTGGCAGAGTTAACCTTCAACAACCCACAAAAGCCAAAGCACACAGGTAAAATACTTGTAGGTGGGAGGACCTTCCATGAAAACAGACTCTCCCCTCCCCCAAAGTTTCCATCCCGTGTCAAACATCGAACTACACAAAAGTTCCAAGGACTACATCAGCTCCAGAAGAAATTTCTGCTCTTCTAGATCCTAGATGTAGCATAAATTCAAGTTCAATCTTCTCACAATGTTTAAGTGGGCAGATAGAGTGTTTAAAGCACATGTCCACAATAACAGAAATGAACCCAGGCAGTCAGGGTTACTCCCCCACACGGCAGTACCATCTTCCAAACCATGAGGACATCTGCTTCCGGCAGCAGCAGCCCATGTGGCGCCAGTGATTCCCCTGCAGCTGACTACACACGGAGAGATGTCCAGAGGAGAGGGCCCGCTGGCCATTTGTATTCCAAACCAGGGGCCTCTGATATTGTGTGTTGGCTCCATTCTAATCATTGTGCTTCTGCAAATTGAGAAAGGCAAACTATAATTTGGAAATGGCTACTGTTGCATTTGTTTGATTGTGTGTCTCCCTCTGTTTGAACAGCCCCAGCACATTGCAGAATGCTTCACATATTATCGGCACTTAATAAAAGCTCATTGAGTAAGCTTTAAAGTGTTTGGTTTTATTTGTAATTATAAGCCTTGTTTTATTATATCTCTAACTGGTTCTGTTGACAGGTTTCAGAAAATTTGGGGAAATACTGAAAGAAAATATATTGATCCATTAAATTCTTTAAACTGAGAAAAAGCACTGGTGTTTATTGTTTAATAGCAAAATGGGCATTAGAAGGTTCTTCTGCCTCCACCTCTTACAGTGATTATTATGGGATAAAAGAAGCAATCCCAAAGAGTGTAAGAATGACAGACTTCTTCCTCTATTCTACATTTGAGTATACTTGAGGGGCATTGACTTATGACATACTAGTATCTGAGTTAAATCCACAAGTGAATTTGTCATTTAAAGTATTTTCACAGGATTAGTTAGAATTCTAAGCCTGTGGCTTATTGTTTCCCTGGATGTTATATAAACAAGTATTCTGAAGAATGTCATCTATTAATAACAGAGTATTAGATGTAGAAGGAATTGAGCCAATATTCTTATTAGATCATAAATCTTCATAGCTCTTTTCTTGTAAGAAGAGGTTTTAAATATTTTTCTGCCAGCTCTCTAACTTTTCTCCAAATCTTCCTCTTATAATGTCCCCTGCTCTGTCACAGTCTTTGTCTAGCTGTCATTTCTCCAAGAAGTTATTTCTACAGGATAAATTAACTCTCTCACCCAACCAGATCTGTACCATTGCCCCTTCGAAAGCCTTCACATCACTGACACACACAATTCTGCAATTTAGTTTCCCCACCAGTTTGCATCGAGATATTACTTATGCTGGGCGTGGTGGCTCACGCCTGTAATCCCAGCACTCAGGAGGCAGAAACAGGAGGATTGCTGAGTTCAAGGCATGCCTAGGCTACATAGTAAGCTCAGAGCCGGCCTGAACTACAAAGCGAGACCCTGTCTCAAAAAAAAAAAAAAAAAGATATTACTTGTCCTGGGCCAGAGATTTAGCTCAGTGGTTCCAGCGCCTACCTCACAAGCACAAGGCCCTGAGTTCGATTCCCAGTAACCACATGCAATGCTGGGCATGGTGACTCACGCCCACCAGCCATCAATACCACATACCACAGTTCCGGGCGTGGTGGTTCATGCCTATAATCCCAGCACTCGGGAGGCAGAGGCAGGAGGATTGCTGAGTTCCAGGCTTGCCTGGGCTCCATAGTGAGCTGAAGGCCAGCCTGAACTACAAAGCAAGACCCTGTCTCAAAAACAAAAGATATTACTTGTCCCTGTGTTCAGTGCCCTTTTCTTTTCATAGTCAATTAATATGGAAACAAAACACCAATAAGGAAATTAATATAATATAATGATGATTATATCTAATTGGGGATGATTTCAAGGAACTGCAAGAGTAGAAAGAATATGGGCCAACCTCTCTTTCAAAACTTTTCAAATGTACACTGTCATGTGATAAAGTGATTGTCTGGGAGACGTGAAGTATAAAGTATAAGGAAAGTTTATGTCTAACACAATCTTACCCACGTGCTGAAATTTCTACAGCACAATCCATGAGACTTAATCTTGTAACCAACAAAGCTCTATTTTAACAAAACACAAATGCCTAAAAAAAGTATAGCAAATCCTGTGAACTATTTCTAATTTCAAAAAAATCAGATTGATTACTTGGCCTTACTAATAACTAGTTGAGATCTAACACATATGGGACTCTTTAGGACGTAGAGGCCTAAAAAGAAATGTTTTGCATTACATAGAGTAAAGAAAAAATAAATTTGAAGTTTTGGAAATGGCTCATCAGGAAACATGAAGAATTACAGGGTGAAAGCATGAAAAGTAAGAGGAAAGTTGGTTGCTCCAGTCAGGAGACGTTATACAATCCAGCAACCCCAGTACTCTGGGAGGCTGAGACACAAGGGTCAAAAGTTTGAGCCCGCTGAAGCAACTCTCTAAAACCCACAATTTAATGTTTAAAAATTTTTAATGTAAAAGAGCCAAGATGTAGTTCAGTACAAAAGAAACTGGGTTCAGTCCTTAATGTGGGGCTGATGGGAGCTTAATGGAATTGGTCACCCAATTCTGACCAACCCAATTCTTCCTTCCTCAATTTGAAGAACACCAGAAACATTTACTACTTTAACTTTCTGAGGATTGTTATGGCCCTTGAGACTTTCATAATCATCAAGCAGTTTTAAAATAGCTTTGATTCTAAACCTTTGCCCTCATGTGGAGCACTTTAGTAATTACTTCAACCCAAGGAAATGGGTGCTTTCTCCCCACAAGAAGGAAGAAGATTGAGCTGAGAGAATGAATAACAGGAAGCAAAGAAATAAATGAGAAAAGTCAATCATCCATTGCAAGGAGACAGTATCCAGCAGAGAAATAACACAGTAAGATTTACACTAGTCGTTCTCAACTAAGAGTAATTTTGCCCACCAGGGAACATTTGGAAAATCTGTAAATACCTTTGGTTGTTTAAACTTGGAGAAGACTATATCTAACATCTAATAATTGAGGCCATAGATGCTGCTAAACATCCTACAAGGTACAGGCAACCCCTCATAATGAAGAATTACCCAATCCAGAGCAACAATAGTGCTGAGGTTGAGAAACTCATATAAAAGATAAAATCTAATTGGAGGAACAATCAAGTAAAGGTCTTAGAGGCAGGTACAGAAAGATTCTCAGAGATCTCTCTTTGCTTTTGTTGACTTCTGCACAACCCAGAATTAGACATGCTATCCCCAAAAATTTGCTAAGACAAATGTGGATACTGAAGACAAATTCTATTTGATATATAAGGCTTCTGCCAAAACTGACCATAGTATGAGCCAAAAGGAGGGCACTGGCACCTAAATAGGCAAAAAGCAATTTGAATTCTCAGTTGGATGGGTACCAAAATCTTAAGGCTACATCCTGATTTAGAAGAGAAATGGGAGCAGATTCTAAATTGTCAGCCTATGCTTTGGAAAGTGTGGGAGTTGAAATGAATACTGATTATAATGACAGCAGCTTGCACTGATTTAAAACTTCCTCTGTGTCAAATACCATGCTAAATTCTCCATGTGCAGACAATCATATGGTCATTACAAACTATCCATTTCATAATTAACAAAAGAGGCAGACATAAAGTAATAATTAGGAATAGCCAAATTTAGGAATCACACTCATACACATCTAACTCCCAACGCTTGTTTTGATCACCACATCATATCCAAAAGAGACATAAAACATTCATTCACTTATCACTCAATTTTCTGAATGCCTCCTGTGAGCTGAGGAAAAAAAAAAAGGAAAAAAGATACACAGGTGCCTTGCTGTCAGAGAAGAATCCAACTAGTGATGACTAAGACAGTCCAGAGTGACAGTCCATCCACAACCTCCACCCAATCGCCAAAGTCCACAAGACCAAAGCAGAAACAAGATCTTTCCATTTGTTCAAAAGATGTTTATTCCCTGTAGGGTCCACACAATTCCGAGTTTAATTAAAACTGAGACTTTTCTCTGGTAATAGCCAAAACCAAACTTCTCTCCACCTTCATAAAGATGAACAGACCCCTCTCCTCCATTTCCCTGTCTGATATTTGATAAGAAATTTAAAAAAACTATATAAGGACTTGCCACTTCCAGCCAGCCAGCTCTAAAAAAATAGGATGAGTGCTTACTTTCTTCACAGGAATTTGAGGTCCTCAGATCCTAGACCTAGAGCTACATGGGGAATGATGAGAAGCATCAAAATACAACTACATAATAAAGAGGCTGCAACATCAGCTATCTGATGAAACAGCTGTTGCTTGTACATGAAACAGTCTCATACATCATGAAGAATATGACACAGCAGGAAAACCCCCTGGATTATGACACAAAAGGTTGTGTCTCAAGTTATAGCATTATCACTGACCGGTTGTGACCCTGGGCCAGTCAGTTAACCCTTTCAGAATCTCCATTTTCTCACCCATTAAATGGGAATAAGGGCTTCCCAATCTACCTCACAGAATTGGAATGGATAAAGTACAACCGGGAAGAGGACCATAAATTGTCAAGATTACCCATTATGCTGGATATCCAATTTCATCCATCACTAATTAAGATCAAACATTTTGCCCCAAGTGTATGTACTCAGTACAAATCTGACCATATTACCCCCGTCCGTGCTGCAAAGCCCTGTCACCAAGTGTCACCAGCAGAGGCACAAGCACTAAAGGGGCAAAACCTGATGGCTGTGATCTCTCCATAAGACACTGCTGGAGCTTCCTTGCTTTCTATTTACATTTTTATTATTTCCTTAGAGCCACAGAACCAAATAGTTTATTATTTGTAGTCACATCCTGCCATGTTTCATATTTAAGCACATTTCTCTTGGGTATATTGCACATGTTGGCCCTACCTCTACCTCTGTGAGTATATTTGAGACTTTATACTCTGACTTACAGAAGGACTTCACAACCTAGCGCAGGAGCAGGGTCATGACTCTCCCCTCTTATGTATGCCACCAGTATGAGAGTAACAAAAGTACAGGTGGAAAATGCACATGATATCAAGTCAAATGGCAATGAAACACTCTAAACAAATGTTCACTCATATAATGTGACAAGTGCTACTTTTTAGACAAGCACACAGACTTAGTTGTTGTCGATCTGGGTGGAAAGCTATCCAAATATCATTACTGTTCACACTGATACATGGCCATTTTCCCAAACAAGCTCAGGATGCCTATAATATGACTGATACAAACTATTTCAGTTATGGAGCAGTAGAGAAAGATGTGGGTTCTAGATCAACCAACTCTAATTCTTATGGACACTCCATTACATGAAACTGAACAGATATTTATGTGATTTTTAGAGCAGTCCCAACTTTATGATTCTCAGTTCCCTTTGTGTCAAATGAAGTTAATTCTGGTAGAGAATGTAACATTGCAACCTGGTATTTATACTATATGTTTAGGAATGACTAACAGTATTTATTAAAGAAGCCTTCATCAGCTGAGAAATATGCAAGGTCTTATTTTTCTAAATAAGTAAATGATCAAAAATTCATCTCTATACTTTATTAATTTTACATACTAAACACAGGTTTGAACAGTGAACACTGAAAGATAAATTTCGAAAAGCCCAACCTCTTACACCTAATCCAACAACACCTATACATGCAGCATAATACTGAACACTCTCTTTAGAAACCAAATGGCAAGACAATCACTTTAGCTAAGGTAAAGTACTGGTAGCAATTATGGCACAGAACTGAATGGCCCCTGTATTAATGCAAAACATAGATTAGAATGGCAAGAAAAAAACAAGCTATAGACAATAAAGAAGCCATTCTTAGGAGCACCAAGGGTCAGGCAGAGGTACTGTGATGATGGTAGAACATTCCCACAGGATGCAAGTGGCAATGTTGAAGAGAATGGAATGAACCTGAAAACCAAGTACAGAGAGTCATAAGGATCAAATGAACTTGCTCCTGGTTTAAATAAATCATAATAACCTTTTTAATGGCAACTGAAAGATATTAGAGATAGGAATGGGGTCCTCTGAAACCCCACCTCTGCTCATTCCTTGTCACTCTCTACCTTGTCCTTCACAACTGTGCAAAGTACAGACAGCTCTGCTGTGGCATTTATTTGGAAAATACGAATTTGTGCACATGTGATTATTACTTTAAGAATGCTAAATTTCTCAGCTGCTAATACAAAATGTCATCTTCAGTACACACCTGTATAAACAAATAAAACTGCACCCAACAGAACCCCAACACAGGAATAGAAAAAAAATAAGTGCATGCACACCCCCACAACTTCTATAGATACCTTAGCTTCAATATTTTAAGCCACATCCATTCACATCCAGTGCTATAGCTTTCATTCTGATTTCAGATCTTCGCTTCCCACAACTTCATGTTAACCCCTAAGTACAACCTCTAGCACCAACCTCCACTAGCAAATTACAGAACTTTTCAAGGTAATGTTCACATTCCTTTTTATATTTACATATTTCTTGACCTTTTAACAAGTAACTAAGCTATGACCATACTCATTAGTCCTCACTGTCTTTCTTTGACCTCCTTTTTCCCATAGCCCCATTTTATTGTTGTTGTCATTATTGTTATAGCTGTTGTATTCATTTTTCATGGTGCAGTTTTGCAATAGTGATCTTTAATGTTATCATCTGCAGTGTCACAGCAGAACTGACTGTATTCCTGTAGTGGCCCACACACATTGTGATGTTTATGTAATCATGTAAAATCGCTCTCATTGGCAGCAAGTTCTGACTTATGTCTCAACCTCATGGCCACCCCCTTCCTCCAACCACTTCTGCTATTTTTAAAACACCTCATTCAGACAGCTTCTCCTGGCTAGTCAACATGGCTCCCTGTGAGCTTTTAACTGCATCACATGCGTGCTTCTGCCACTACAATGATCCCATGCACAACAATAACACTTTCACAGATTGCTCCACTTCCAAAGCAGGGACCCATTCCATACTGTATTTTTACATATCTCCCACACAGCACAGAATGGGCAGGCAATAAATGTTTGTTTAGAAAACTAAGCATCAAAACAAACACTTAATTTTAACAGCCCAAGGATGGGGATTTAGTTTAATGGTTCTGATGTCTGCCCTGCAAGCACAATATACTGAGTTCAATCCCTGGTACAAAAAAAAAAAAAAATAGCCAATTTGTAATCTCACAACTCACCAACAAATACAAAGGAAAGAACAAAGGGAGGAAGAGGTTAAGAATATAAACTTAGGGCCAGAGATTTACCTCAGTGGTTCCAGTACCTGCCTCGCAAGCACAAGGCCCTGAGTTCGATCCCAGTAACCACATACAATGCTGGGGGTGGTGACTCACGCCCACCAGCCATCAATACCACATACCACATACCACAATGCCAGGCGTGGTGGCTCATGCCTGTAATCCCAGCACTCAGGAGGCAGAGGCAGGAGGTTGCTGAGTTCAAGGCTTGCCTGGGCTACATAGGTGAGCTGAGGGCCAGCCTGAACTACAAAGCAAGACCCTGTCTCAAAAACGAAAAAGAATATAAACCTAGATGAACCAAGGATTATTCAAGACAAGTTAAGTGTGTGGAAAGCAGCTAGATCAACAAAAGAGATACAAAATTAAGGGGTTTGATAGAAAAAGTCCAAATACCAAATACAATACTAAAAAGTATCATATTTATACTTAGGAGGAAAGTATGTAAAAACATTCAGAAAATGTAAATATAAAATACAGCTAATTTCATATATGCAAAAATGAAACTGTATTATGCCCACAGAATGATCCCTTATCAAAAATTTCAGAAAACAATTGCTACATGATGTTTTCTGCTGACTAAACACTGTTTTATGTTTAAGTGATATTTTCCATACATGTTACAGGAAAAGAACTACAGGGAGGACTTACAGACTTTACATAAGATCTGTTTAAACCAATCAAAAGTCATAATTTTTGACTTGCTCAGAATGAAGATTAAAATTAGATATAGTGAGAAGTTCCTTTTAGTTTCAGCAACTTACATGATGAGGCACACTGATATCATCCACTCAGAACCGACAGATAATAAAGTAGCCAGAAAACAACCTAACTTAGTGACTTAAAAGGACTTTATAGAAAATACTCAAATTTCACCCAATGAAGGGTTGGTGATATAGGTCAACAGTCCACTGTTTGCATAGCCTGCATGAGGAAGGGAATGAAGAAGGGAGGGGAGAAAAAAAGGCTGGGGCAGAGAGAGGGAGAGAGGTCACCAAGTGGAAGTTCCCCTTGTGTTCCTTCCAAAGCTACTCACAGTGCCAGGCGTGGTGGCTCAGGCTTGTGATCCCAGCACTCGGGAGGCAGAGACAGGAGGATTACTGAGTTCGAGGCTTGCCTGGGCTACATAGTGAGCTGAGGGCCAGCCTGAACTACAAAGCGAGACCCTGTCTCAAAAAAAAAAAAAAAAAAAAAAAAAAAAAAAAAAAAAAAAAAAAAAAGCTACTCAGTACCAGCTAAGATTTACTCACTGCCCACGTGTGGACACAGGGATAAGATGACATAAAAACTGATTTATATTTGTTTTTATTTTATTAACAAGAAAATATATTATCCTCCAATTATTAAGAAATGGAACCAAGAGGGAAAAAAAGGAGAAGAAGCACAAAGTACTGGTATAAACAAAGGGAAAGACCTATTTCATAAAAAAAAGTGAGTCCAGGCAGACAAAGATAGGTACTCCAAGGAAAAACGAATGAAATTACATAAGGAGAGTGCAAAAAACAAAACAGAACAGAACAAAACAAACCTACACTTGGCTAAACACGTTTTATTTATAAAGCCTGTTTAAGATACTGCTACTTGTAACCACTGTGCTATGAATCTCAGCGTGACTTTAACTTACGATTATTAACTTGATTAAAAAGATGAGATATTTCATAAGGGAAAAATTATCCTGAGATATGGAGAAGGCAGAGAAGAGGTGGAAAAATTGGATACGAGCATAGGACAAAAACTGCCATGAGAATCAAGTGTGCATTTCAATTTACATGTGAGTGCCGCCAAACCACTCCTCAACAGCCTTGCAGGACTTGATCAAAACACCCTGATCCTACCTATGTATATTTGGTATTCTCTCTGGTGCCATGTAAATCAGGGTTGGTTAATGTAGAATGACTCCATTTTTTCATGCCAGGCTCCGTTTTGAGTAATTGATGGAAACAAATATCCCCAATGTAACAATGACTCAACTTAAGATTTTTTTCAACTTTACAAAGTGAAAAAGCAACAGGCATTCAGTAGAATCTTTATTTCAAATTGAATCATTTCCTGGGCTAGTAATATGCATAAGATGCTCTTTTGTGACTGTGGGCAGCGACAGCAACAATAATGAGAATAAACAGCTGATATCATATAGGGTATGCTCTGTTGCTAAACTATGATGACTGGTGCATGAGCCACTATGACTGGCTCCAAAACAGTGAAATACCATGTTTTAAAGTTACAATTTTTCTGAAAGCAACATATTTCCTCTTTTCAAAGTTACTGATCAAAGTTCTCTTTTTGCCTCTGAATAACTTACTCTATGATTTGTCAGTAGCCTGAGTCAGATAGACAGCATGCAGGTTCATCTTAGCAACTTTTCTTCCATCACAGTCTTTCTGACAATTGCTGCTGGCAAATACTGATAGCATACTGTTCCCACTTGGTTCAACTATACGAAGAGGGAAGGGATAAAGCTAGGTGCACAGAGTGAACATTCATTAGGGATTTCAACACAGATTTCAGTGAAAGCCAATTGTTACTCCAAGATGCTAAAAATACAAAATCAGAAAGATAAAGGATTGATTTTTAGAGTGGAAAGATCTAAAGTAGTAAGTAAATTCTTGGAAACCCAGTACTAAAAGCTAAATACACATTATCTCAAAGCACAAAAGGATTTTTATTTCAATAACATCAAAATCAGAAGTTCTCAGTCTCCAAGAAGTCATCACTGATCCTGTAGGTTCACTCCAAATGTCCCCCAAGTGCACAGGTCATGTCACATCTTACATGACAATGTGATTACAATTTAATGTTGACTTTGTTCACCAACTTTCCTCATGTGAACTTCCTAAGAGTTGACATAGTCTTGGCATGATATATCTTCCATAAACATACCTACCATAAAACAGAAACTTAATTTCTTAGCAAATAATACGAGCCAAGCCATCTGGCTTTTGCTAAACCCAAAGTCATCTTCTCTTCAGTTATACAGAGATTCTGGGGACCACAGGGACTCAAGCTTGCTAAGTATGCACTCTACCACTGAGGTCCACCTCTAGCCCCACAGTCATCTTGACTTCCAATGATAACAGGAATTAGAGTGGAGTCAGAACTTAAAGAACCTACAACCACCTCAAACTGATTCCAAGCTACTACAAGTATGTTTGGGAAATGAAAAAGAAAAAGATACATATTCGTCTCATTATGGTACTTCTGGAGGAATAATTATAGAAATGAATAGTAAAGAAATATGACAATTCTGAAATAAGCTTTATTCTACACAAATAGGTTAAGATTGAAAGAGAAGGCATATATCTCCATAATCAGGTTAAATTTTTCATCACTTTATTCTTGCTTTATTTATTTGCCTGCATCTTATTTCGCAGCGTTTATCTTCAACTGAACACCTATTATGAAATTATTAAGATATATAGTTAACTGAGTTTGGATGTGCTGTATTTTTTCACTGGTAGGTTAGAGACAGAGAAAAACACATAAGTAATATTTTTATAGCTGAATGATTTTATTACATCAAATGCCCTTTCTCAAATAGCCGTTCATATATTCTACATTTATTAATTTGGATTTTTCTACTTTGTGATTCTCAGAGTTCTTTGACCAAGATAACTTAATCATAATGAGTTTCCAAAAAAAGTAAAAGATAGAGAGAAAAGGCACAAAACTAGGGGAGGGAGACTGTAGATAAAGGAGGAAGAAAAAACTGATTCCATTTTTAACATCAAGTACCACAAACTACACAAAACTTGTTTTCTCCCACCATATTCCAAAGCCACAAATAAATGCACAGGCCACACAAATCTGAGCAGTTACTATAGCAATAAAGAGCTGACTGTATCTCCGACCATTAAATCCAGTAACAGATATTCATTTTGTCAACAAACAATAAAAAATAAAATATTCCTCTAAGGCAGCAGAGCTCAGTAGAGAGGAGCAGAAGGACATTCATCAGTCACTCCTGCAAACATTTCTGCATGCATTTGACTACAGTAATAAAATTTAAATTATTTGCATGTACCACCCACCATGTTGGGCTCTTGGACTATGAAATGTTGTTTCCTCTTTGCAGAGTTCAGAGTCTATTGAAGATGAAAACCCAGAGGCACATCATTTTAATGTAGATAAAACAAATATGTATACTACTGTGGTGAACTGAATGACCCAAAGGGTTTCTTTAGACAAGTACATCCTGAAGAAAGAGTGACACTGAGATCTCACAAGGTTATGTCTCTGCCTGTTTGTAGGGGATGGGAACTGTGTAGTAAGGGTGACAAAAGGAAGGAGAACAGGAGGACTGAGATCAATGGGAGTGAATAAAGACAGGAAAGAAGGTATGAACAAACCCTTTAGTGTAATGAAAGCAATACTTGGAGGCAAGAATGGTTAAGAGCATCACAAAGCTGATTGTGAAGGGCCTTATGCATACTACAAAACTGGGACTCTTTCCCACAGCAATGGAGTGCTGATAGGTTGTCAAACAGGGAATGAGATGGTCACACATATGCTTGCCAAGTTATTGTCTCAAACACTGTAACTCTTGGATAAGTCATTATTTTATCAGGTCAACAAATGACCTAATCTCAGAGAGAAGATGAGGAACAAAGAAGATTTTGTATGATGCAGTCATGTGGGTGTCCTAAATAATAAGGAGAGTCCTGATTAGGGGTCCTGATAAGGCTTATGGGAAGCAAAGCCCTGGATATGAGTACCTAAATGATAGGTGACAGAAGCAGGCACGCCTATCCAGTGCCAGTGGATACTATGTTGGTATCATACAATTTAGAATTATACAAAATATCCCTTAGAAATCATTCATATCATTGACATAAAAACTACAAGTCAGGGGCCAGAGGGTTAGCTCAGTGGTTCCGGCGCCTGCCTCGCAAGCACAAGGTCCTCAGTTCGATCCCCAGTAACCACATACAATGCTGGGCATGGAGACTCATGCCCGTCAGCAATCAATACCATATACCACAGTGCCGGGCGTGGTGGCTCACGCCTGTAATCCCAGCACTCGGGAGGCAGAGACAGGAGGATTGCTGAGTTCGAAGCTTGCCTAGGCTACATAGTGAGCTCAGAGCCAGCCTGAACTACAAAGCAAGACCCTGTCTCCAAAATAAATAAATAAATAAATAAATAAATAAATAAATAAATAAATAAACTACAAGTCAATAATAGCCAGAAGAATAGCCTAAGTGTATGGAAATATTTATATATAAAATGTTGATCATAGCAACTCTGTGGTAGCAATTATTTTAAACATCCAACAATAAGGCAATAAACTACAATGAATTTATTCAAATAACTACTATGTACTTACTATAAATATGATTTTAGTAACACTAACAAATCTTTTTTGTATAAGTGAAATAATCAAGCTTCAAAATTGTATATAATATGAATACCACAACGAAGTTTACCTTTACCTTACAAAGTGAACGAACTTGATATACATAAAATGCTACAAGTTTTCATTCTGAGTTGTGAAAATACATGTAATTTTTTGTTCAATTGTTTTTGTTGCCCAAATTTTCAATAAGTTTATTTTTCTACTGGCAAATAACATAATTTTTAGCTTTAAAATGATTATATTGTGCCTCTGATGCTGGCCAAGATAAAATAATAAAACCACCATACTTTCTTCTCTCACTGATAACCAAAAATTCTAGAAGAATGCAAAATGAAAATGCAAAAAGAATAAGAAAATAAAAACAAGTAACTTAGGAAATGAAGTCAAAATTTACACAACTGGTACTACGATAGTACACTGAATTTTTCTTTCTCCATTAAGTCCCTGCTTTGCCCCATGGCTGGGCCTAAATTCCAGAACTCTGAAAGTTCATATTGGTTGTGGATAACCAAAAACAAACACACAAACAAAAATATAACTTCTCTCTGACCAAAATTCCAGGAAATGAATCTCTGCAAAACAATCAACTCTGGAAGGAATCTCTCCTCTTTTGTTCTCTCTCAAGCTGCTGAGGGCACCTGAAATCACAAAGCTGTGTCACTGTGACAGCTGTGACAGAAGCATTTAAAATCTCAATAGAAAACATACCTCTTATTTCAAAGGAGCTAAGAAAATGAAGCCAAATAGGCTGCAGAATGTGAGGGAATCAGCATGTCTCTTCACTTACACTCCCTACCCTTCCTGCTGTAGTGCGCCATCCTATGGCCAACCCCAAATGGGAAGAGCTTAAATCAGAGAGAATTACTAGACCTTTTAATTTCAAATAGTAAAACAGATCTTGTAATATACTAGGGGAAATTCAATGAGGCAAGAGTTAGAGAAGCAGACCCTCTGGTGCCATGTATAGGCCTAGTCCCAAGGACACTTCAATATGTGCTTGCAAGACACAAACCAGAGAAACCCAGCACAGGCTTCCAGATAAGCTTTGATGTAGGACCAAATAAAACACTATCTAGGTCTCAATAAACCCCAAAATGACAAACATATGATGCACCACCCCAAATAGCAGAACAACAATTCTGAAAACATAACTGATGTAAGGCAAAATATCCACTGGATTAATATAAACCTGAGTGGACTGACTCCCAGCTAAAAAACATATGTTTAAAAAATATTTTCAAGATTTTAACAACAACAAGATTATGGGCTGGAGATTTAGCTCAATGGTTCTAGCACCTGCCTAGCAAGCACAAGGTCCCTGGTTCGATCCTGGTAACTGCATACAACAATAGCAAGCATGGTGGCTCACACCCACCAGCAATCAGTACCACATACCACAAATGCCAGGCTTGGTGGCTCAAGCCTGTCATCCCAGCCCTCAGGAGGCAGAGGCAGGAGGATTGCTGAGTTCGAGCCTTGCCTGGGCCACATAGTGAGAGCTCAGGGCCAGCCTGAACTACAAAGTGAGACCCTGTCTCAAAAAAAAAAAAAAAAAAGAAAGAAAGAATAAGATTACTATTAAATAGTAATTAAAAAGTCCAGGATACAATCCAAACTTATTTAACACTCAAAGAACTAGGAAAAATCTGACCAATTCACAGGGAGACCAACAAATAACACGGACAATCCATCCCAAGATGACCTTGGTGTCACAAGTAATAAAAATTTTAAAGCAGGAATTATAACAATGGTAAATATTCTTAGAATGAGTTCAAAAAAAGAAGGTCCTCTATAGAAATAAAGAAACCATAAAAAATGTATACTAGTTTTTCCTCCTCTTGTATATCCTTGTTTTGACCCAAAAGCAAAACAACAGCAGAACAAAAACTCACCACCCTACATACCAATATTTGAAATTTATTAAATTCAGTAAATTGTCTCAATAGCAGATTGAGAGGAAAATAAAAACTATCAGCAAGCTTAAAGATAAATCAATAAAAATTATCCAGCCCAAAAACATAGAGAACAATGATGTTTTTTAAATATGTGAGCAAAATCTCAAAGATACGTGGGACAATATCAAAATGTCAAACTTGTGCTATTAGATTCTCAGAGGGAAAGGGGAATGATATTTGGTGCAAACAAAAAGTATTTGAAGAAATAATGGCTGAAAGCATCCCAGATTTGTTGAAACATTTTAAGGATTCAGTAAAGCTAGTGAACCCAAAAAAGATAAACTCAAAACCATACATAGATGTACTACAATCAAGTGCCAGAAAGCACCCAGAGAAGAAAGATCCATTATAAAGAGAATATAAATTACTACAGATTTCTCATAGGAAATCATGAAAGTCAGAAGAAAATAGAACATTTTTAAGTACTGAAGAAAGACTCTTAACCCAGGATTACATTCAGCAAAAATAATAGCTATTCTTTGTGGAGTAAGATGAAACCTCAGAGTTGTTTTCATCTGGATCTGTTGAATGGCCAGTGACACTGAGCATTTCTTCATATACTTCTTAGCTGCTTTTACTTCTTCCTCTGAAAAGTGTCTGTTCATTTCAGATGCACATTTTTGAACTGGGTCTTTAAATTTGGGGGACTGATTTTTTTTAAGCTCTTTATATATTCTATATAGTAGCCCTTTGTCTGAGGAATTGCTGGTAAAGATTTTTTCCCATATTGTTGGTTGCCTCTTTGCTCTGCTGATGGCTTCTTTTGCTGTGCAGAGGGTTTCTAATAGAAAGAGAACCTATTTATTGATTTATTCTAATAGTTCTCACGCTATAGAGGTCTTGTTCATAAAGTCTTTCCCTAAGCCAATGTCTGCAAGAGTTTTACCTAAATTAGCCAGCAACAGATGCTACCGAGGTTGTGGAGAAAAAGGAACCCTTCAAAACTATTGGTGGGAATGTAGACTAGTACAACCATTATGGAGATTAGTGTGGAGATTGCTCAAAAAACTAGGATTAGAGGTTCCATTTGACCCTGCTATTCCCCTGCTGGGGATATACATAAAAGAATTATAAGATTCCTATCACAGTCACATATGTGCACCCATGTTTTTAGCAGCTCAGTTTGTAATAGCTAAATCTTAGAAACAACCCAAATGCCCATCAACTCTAGACTGGATAGAGAAGATGTGAGTTTTTTATAAAATGAAGTATTACTCTGCCATAAAGAATGATGAGATTGAATAATTTACACTCAAATGGACGTACCTTTCACTCATAAGTGAAATAAATAGGTCACAGATGTGCAAATATCATATATTTTCTCTGACATGAGAAACTGAAACTATAATGTGTTCTAAAATGCATGATTGATATTGTGAAATAGTAAATATTCAAAGGGTAATAGGGCTTAAGGGTAAAAATCAAGAAAGAAAAAAATTGATGGTAAAGAAAAGGAAACAATGCTTGTGTATATAGGGGTAGAGGAAGGTGGGGGGAGGGGAGGGGGGAAATGAGAATTAAGTTGTGTCATATACTCAATGTGGAGTGTAATTGTGATATATATATATATATATATATATATATAAAATGTACCAATAAAACTTAAAAAAAAAAGAAAAAAGTATTAACACTTAAAAATGTGTACTTCAGAAGCAAAGTAAAATAAAGAGATTCTCAATGGAAACTGAGCAGAAATGGTCATCAGCAGACCTGTGCTATGTTCTTCCAGATGAAAAAAAAAATCAGGTATGAAGGAAGAAAAAATTAGTAATAGTACAATAAATAGATTTTTTCAAAAGCTTTAAAAAAATATGTCTAACATTTGAAAGCAAAGACTTTAATATTGTTTCAGGAAATAAGGTAAAGAACTACAAGCTGAGTATCACTATTCTGAAAGACCAAAATCCAAAACAGACTCTGGAAGGTGCTGTCTCTGGGCATTCCCTGGAAGGTGCTCTATCTAGTCAAAAATCCAAAATGTCCCTTGGGAGATAACTCAAAAGGTATGATGTACATAAATCCTGCAGAATCTATAAACTCCAAAAGTGGAAACACTTATGGTTTAAAGCAGACAAATCTGTATTTCACTGTATGGGGTCTAGACAGACTGCCAAACTCTATGTATACAATAATCTAAATCAGACCCCCAAATCCAGTCAAAATATAAAGAGACACCAAAAAAGACATTTGTAAATTACAACCAAATGCTGAAAGAGTCAAATAATGCAAAATAAAGTAAGAAGCAACACTAGAAAAGGAAAACACAGACGGTACAAACAGGAATAAAATAGTAAACCTAAATACAACTATATTAGTAATTACAATAAATGGAATGATCCAAACACACAAGCTGAAAGAGTTTAAGATTGGACAAAATGAAACAATTTCATGCTGTCCAAACAATCCCACGTTAAATACGATGACACGGGGGGGGGGGGTCAAAAATGAAAGGAACAGCAGATATGCAATATATGGCCCTAATCCAAGCTACTATGGAAATGAAGCACGAATTCACCCTGGGCAATTCCGCGGCAGTATCTTATCTCAAAATTTTAGAATAAAAAATGTTTAAGCCAGGCGTGGTGGCTCACACCTGTCATCCCAGCACTCGGGAGGCAGAGACAGGAGGATTACTGAGTTCGAGGCTTGTCTGGGCTACACAGTGAGCTCAGGGCCAGCCTGAACTACAAAGCAAGGCCCTGTCTCAAAAAAAAAAAAAATGTTTAAAATCTAGGGCTATAGCTCAGTGACAGAGCACTTGCCTGGCATGTGTAAAGTCCTAGGTTCAATTCCCCATACTATAAATTGATTAATTAATTTATGAATGAAAGGTAGGAACATATACCATGCAAATTTAATCAAGAGAAACAAAAGAAAACTGGAATACCTACAGTAATGTAGGACAAAGTGCACAGCAGGAAAAAATAAAGCTGAAAATAAAAAAGAAATGTTAATGATGATAAAATCATTTCAACAAGGAGATATTATAAAACTAATTATATATGCTTCCAACAACACAACGCCAAAAGCAAAAACTGACAGAACAGAAAAATTTAATTGATATGCCCTCAATTATACTTGGAAACTTCAACAATCTGCTCTGAAAAACTGGAATGAGGATTTAGCTCAGTGGTGATGGTCATGAGTTCGATCCCCTGTACCACAAAACAAAACAGAAACTGATGGGAAAAACAAACAAATTTAGCACAGATAGAGAAATACTAAATTCTTCCAACAAGTTAACTGACAATGACAGCACACTATACCAACAAGAGCAAATCATTCTTTTCAAATTAATTCACTGCACTGTATTATCTCCTATGCCACAAAACAAATTTAAAGGAAGTCTGACCCTATAAAACCATAGTCTCTGGCCATAATAGAATTAAGCTCAAAATCAATATAAAAATATCTAGATGATCTCCAAATATTTATAAAAGAAACAACATATCTCAAAACAACCATTGGCCAAGCAGAAAGTATCAAGGGAAATTAAAATATATTTTACACCAAATGAAATTATAACACAGCAACATTTGCAGGTTTCAACTAAAGAAGCACATAGAGTGAATGGCATTTAATGCTTTCATAATGAAGAAAGATCACAAATCATTCATACACACTTGTGCTCAAGAAACCAAAACACACACACATGGGCATCTAATCATCTATTTCCAGAGTTTATCAATTATGCATTTTTCCATTTCCTCTCCTTAGAAAGCACTGAAACAAATATATGTTTTAACCTAACCAGGACCTAAATACAAAGTCCTACTGTAGCTGCTTAGTATAAACAGTAATGTTTATTTGTTTAGATCTGGAAAGGCAAACCCAAGATAAACACAACATTTCAATGAGAGTGAGTTTTCATCTAACAGAAACAAGAATTTCAAGCTACTACCTGTTGTTCACAATTTAATAGGGATGATAAAGGAAAGTCAATGTCATTAGAATTTCTACCAAAACATGCCTTACTATGGCAATTCTGCTTCAAGCATTACATGAGATAATAAAACCTACAAAATTTTATCTGCTTTCTACCTACATTCATAAGCCTTTTAGGTAAAAAGCACACACACACATGCACATACACACACACACACACACACACCCCAGGGAACATAGGCAATTGCATTCTTGACAGCATCGGGCAAAAAAAAATGTATTAGGAAAGTGAAATCTTATCATTTTTAAGCTACCCCTTTGTTGTAAGAAGGATTTTTCATTTACTGAAATAATTTCATTCCCAGAAAGTCATTAGCTGAGACATCTCTCAGTGTAGTGACCACCACAACCTGCCGTGTGCCCCTCTCTGTAACAGGAAAGAGCTGCGCCTTTGTTTCTGTTCCAGCGGAAGCAGTCCAGGTGTGAGGCTGCAGAATCAGGAACCTGTTGGTTGGTTATAAGGCCAACACAACACACCTGATGAGATGCACCAGTCGCTCACCCTTAGTGGCAAGGTTTACACTGCACTGTAAAGGAAGGTGAAAAGTAACACCTGAATGAGAATGACAGAAACAAAGGCACACGAAGCAACTAACAGACAAGCAGGTCTGACCTGCCTCTTGGAGAAACATCCAGGAACTGGCACCTGCTTTCCTGACTACTCAGCAGGATTCTCTTCGGCACAAACTCCACAGACCAGGGAGGAAAAGCGTCAGGGCTTGATCACAGATTTACATTTGAGGAGAATAGTATTTATTTTCTCTTCTTGATTTGTTTCCAGTGGTCCAAATAATAGTTCAGTTTGCATGTATAAACAAAGAGAGAAGCTAGTCTCCAAAAAGAAGTAAGATATAAATAGAGTACAGTTCATATGAATATCACATGCACATAGTAGAGGTGCATAAAAACAAATCTCTTTTGTCTTTAACTTAGTCTAACCTAAACTATTAGCTGTTTTAGACATAATTGGAATGATGAGCAAACTCGAAAGGACATGTGGAGTGACACCTGCTCTGCACCAGGTCCTATATAACCACTACCTCACTTTGTCCACACAAGCACAGGCTGGCAGGGGTGTCACCTGTGGGACCTCTCCTTGGAATGAGGGAGAACTGGGTCAAGAGGACGTTTTACTCAAAACTGAAAGTTTGCCATAGGACAGGACCTGAAACCAAGCCACAAATATGATGTCAAATGTGTTTCACTTGCCAATCTACCTTCACTAGAGCTAAGGAAGCTTGTGTGTCCTTAGTTTTCTAAATATTGATAGTAATTCCAAACTCCTGAATTTAGACAGACTTTTCTAGCATTAAGCACAGGGTCTGGCACATAGCTTATACTGAATAAATGCTAGATTCAACTGTCTGCCTCAGAAATAGTGAACTGTACAGTAGGAATATCCATAAACATACAAGTAAAGCAAATGTGCAGACACACACACACAAAATATAAGAACCATAAGTTTTGGAAGTTGGGTGAAAATTCCAGCCACTTTCAAGGTGCTTAAATTTTTCTTAGCTTCAGCATCCTTATCAGAAAAATGGGCTTATAACAGCTCTTGGTGTGCTCTCAAGGTTAATGCAAGGACACTTGGAAGTACCCATCAGAGTAGCTAGCACACAGCCACTAAGTCTTAAGTATTAGTCCCTTCCTCAGAGTTTGGCTTTCCTGAAATTGTTCATAATTAATGTAAATGCTAGTCTAAGTGGCTCTGAATAAGAATCCAGGTAACAATAATAAAAGCCCCAGGTAACACAGGCCTTTATAAACACTTGTTCAGATGGAGCCTTGGAACTAGGTAATTGGCCCGCAAGTCTTCGTTCTCCAGCCAGCTCCTGCTCAGACTGCAGGTACAAATGGTGCAAAGTGCTCTGCCTCTGACAGCAGCAGCACCAGCGGAGCCGGCCTCCCCTGTGCTGAGCCGGGCACTGACTTCTGCTGTCCTCAGGAGCATCCGACTCTGCTGCAGGAGGCTGTTCAAGTAAGGAGAGCAGGGAGAAACCTGGTTTGAAAACTACTCAATGTTTCCTGCACTTCCTCCTCTTCTAGCAACTAAATATATTGATTCAAAATGCAGCAGTGTGAATGGAAAAGGTGGAAAAGCTCAGAGATTCGCCATCCTTCATTCCTCCCTGACTCCTTTCCTGCTTTAGTGAGCAACCCTTACAACTCCTGCCTGTACCTGACATGACAATTCTAAGAACGTAATGATGAGTATGAGGGCATGCATGCATACTAATGTTTCCTCCTTCAAGAAAAAGGAAGAAAAAGAAAAGGAAAACCAACTCCTATGAGGAGCAGATAGATATGACTGGTCTATGATTATCTTAATGAGATTTTTGTCTCTTTATATAAGGGGATTACCATAGCTAACACCATTAACGTTTAACAACAACCTTTCAGTCAGGTAGAAGAACGATGTTAAAATTTAATAAGAATTATGAAAATACTAACAAATCTATAACAATAATAAATGTGGAAGCTTCACCTAGTTGCTTATGAATAATCAATCTCATTAAATACTAAATCTTATATTAAAAGTATTTTATAAGTATATAGAAGGAAAATTTTTCATAACATAAAACATTCTGGAAATATGAATGTCACTCTATATAATATTTCTATTTACTTGAGGTTGGAATTATAATTCTGAGTCCCATTAACCCTTATAATCAAAAACACTACCTTTAATTATATCGGCCTTATACTCTAATTGCTTCAAAATAAATTTAACAATTTTACCAAGATGCTACCTATGTTTAAATCTAAATATCATGCTGTAACATTCAAAAACACAATTAATTTTGTGTATGTCCTTACAAGTAAAGAAAGCAGAGAGAATTTATTTATCCCAAGATCCCACATTTCTGTTTCTGAAAAATTGCAAGGAAATTGTGTCAAATATCTAAGTGTTACAATACTTTAAAATATAACTCAAGAGCTTTAATCAATATGAATACTAATATACATGTCAGCATGTACAACTCAGCATGGAATGTTTCACCAGAAAAAAAAAAATGCTTAGTTTCACACTATTGAAACCGATTTCTACTTTAATAAAGAAAAACTACTACTCTTATGCCAATTGATACTGACAGTTTAAGTTTACAATCATAAAATGTTCCCTTAAACATGATATTGTTCTTCTCTAAAGTGGAGTCTGATAACAGTTCCTTTCAATCCACAAAGACAATAATATCATCATTTCAAATCTATAGTGTCAACAGGTTTATATACAAACACTTGATGAGCTCAACATTGTACCTACCCTTCAATAACGCTTGCAGTGTGACACGGTTTGATGGTTACCATAGTGATCCTGTGGCAGCTTCTGATTTATTACCCTGTCCCCCAGGACTGTGATGGCTTTTCGGCTATACTTTCACCAGCTATTTCAGATTTGAGAGCTACATTATGATAAACATCCACTATCTAAAAGATATATTCAACAGAATGTAACCATGGAGAGCAATGCTTTAAATGCAAATTTCCAGCATTGCCTTCCTCTTAGAATATAAGAGTGATTCCAAAGCCAAGCAAAAGGGAGACCTCTGTCCTTTACACAGAAACTCACTTCCTTGGGGACTGTCATTTTCACGATGCCACCCAGTGAATAGTTAAGCAATCCAAAATGGACACTGCAGCAATAAATTTTGCTGAGACAAGCCCAAGTCGTGTGTTCAATGCCAAAGCAGAATGAATCTGAGCAATTAGGGTGGCACTTATTTATGTGGCACCAAATGTTTCATGTATTTGGAAAGTTATCACCACTGGTCAATAAATCATGTCATTTTATCTCAACTAATTGACACAGTGAATGCTTCCACACAGAAACCTGAGAAGAGCATCTATCTCAGAGAATGAGTTTCACAGTCAGGTGTGCATTTGCTGATCATTTCTCATTAAACATGCCAAAAGATGATAGGTCTTATTCAAAGCTTTATCTAGTCTCTGCTTTAGGAAGCACACCATACATGCAACCAGTGATTTATTACAGAAGTTCGTCACAGCACTAGCTAGCATGGAGATGTCAGTGGCCACCACTGCCCATGCACATTCACATTCACATCCTAGAAAGATTATGACATATAAAATTTTATCCTAACATACTGTTTCTGACTATCCTTTCATGTGACTACATGGCAATAAAATACTGAGAGAACATGGCCTTTCAGGCTGATCACACACCTAAGCTCCATACACTAATTTGTATTTTAGAAAGTCCCACATGGCTAGTGAGTTATTGATTCTGCCATCCAATTCCCTTTCTTTGACAGGAAGGATATTGCTTTTAGGATAAATAAAACAATCTCCACAATCACTCGTGTTCAGTGCTTAGAGCTATATTTGAAGAAACATTTTCCAAGGAGGAAAACACGCACAGTATTTTTCACAGCATAATAGATAAGCACAAATGAAGACCAGTTTATTGTTTTCTCACAGGATGGATGTTAAAGCGTCACCATGGCCAGCACTGTGTTCTTCCTGACTCACAGAACCATGGAGTAGAAATACATTTTCCATTTTCTGTTTTGTAAAGTCTTCAAATCTGCATGAAACCTGTCTGTGTAGTAAGTTAACAGGCTCCCATGTATCACTGCTGATTTAACCCAAAACTTACATGACAATTAAGCCTTATGTTGTTTTACTGGTAAACAGGGTAGGAAGGAGAATGAAAAAAAGTCTGAAGATCTCCAACACAGATATATTTGCAGAACAGCTTTAAAAACCTTCAAATTTAGGGGTGGAGGGTTGTAGGGTGGATAGGGGAAGGGGAAAATATGAGAATTAAACCATGTCATATACTGGTACAAATTCCCAATATTGAGTGTGATAATGATGTGTATATACAATGTACCAATAAAGATAAAAGTAAACTAAAAAAAAAGCCCTTCAAATCACAAGTAATATATATCTCAGTCAAGTATTCTTGGGTTCAGAATATCTGGGAAAAAGCAGAAGTTGATATTTTTTGAAATAGCTGTTTGATTCTGCAGTGAGAAAGGAAAACCCAAGGAAGTACAAACAACTCTCCACTCACCCACTCGGCCCCCCAGCTATTCATAGAAAATGGTAAACACTAGGGAGCAATGGAAGTTTTTTCATTGAATCTGATTGATACAGTTCTGCACCTTAAAATTCATAGGTACCTTATGTAAGGACCAGTTTAGGATTCAAATCAGATACACAAAAAGGAGAATTCATATATCAGATTAGGCACTGAGAAGTCCTATGATACGAGCATCTAGAATGAAGTATTCCTTCTCTTAAAAAATGACATTCACGTGCTTGCCCTTAAGGAATCTTATTAAAGAATTTTGGTACATCTCATAGCAGTTCTGTTTTGCACAGAAACAAGGCAAATCAATAACTTGCAAAGCCGGCTTGCCCTTAGTGTATACAAAGTGAATAAACATTTTCCTGTAGGTCTTATCTCTCCACTGTACCTGAAGTTATAGCATCAGCCTCAACACTCTTAGAGTTTGCTCTATCAAACCTTTCTTATTTTGCAATCCTCATCATTAATACAGCAACTTCACACCCACACCCCAGTCAGAACCACTTCTCTAAGAACAAATGAAGAAAATATTAGTTTTTACACTCCACTACACCACCAAGTGTAGCAAATCAAGTGATCAAAACCAAGATGGCAAAAACCCATAAAAGACAACACCATACTGAAGAACAAAGTTGGAAGATTAACACTCTTCAACCTCAAGATGTACCGTAGAAGTTATAGCAAACAAGTGGTGCATTGGCAAAAAGAATAGAAAAATAAATCAATTGAATGGAACAGAAAGCCTAAAAATAGGCTATACATGAATTTCCGATTTTGACAAAATGCCAAAGACTATACTATATCACAGTCTATTCAATAAATGCCTACAAACAGGACAATCATGGGCCAGAGGGTTAGCTCAGTGGTTCTGGCGCCTGCCTCACAAGCACAAGGTCCTGAGTTCAATCCCTGGTAACCACATATAATGCTGGGCATGGAGACTCACGCCTACCAGCAATCAATACCACATACCACAGTGCTAGACGTGGTGGTTCACACCTGTTATCCCAGCACTGGGGAGGCAGAGCCAGGAGGATTGCTGAGTTCGAGGCTTGCCTGGGCTCCATAGTGAGCTCAGGGCCAGCCTGAACTACAAAGTGAGACCCTGTCTCAAAAAAAAAAAGAAAGAAAGAAAGAAAGAAAGAAACAGGACAATCACAGGGAAATGAAATTCAACCTGGGCATACATCCATATCATTCAAAAATTTACATCTATAAGAGTAAAACACAACCCTATAAATATCTTAAAAAAGAAAATCTAGATGACCTGGTGTTTGATAATGACTTTATATAATACTAACCAAAGCCATAAAAGAAATAATTAGCAAAGCAGACGTAATAAAACTAAAAATGTTTCTTCCACAAAAATGTCTCCCCCACAATAGTTAAGAGAACTATTAAGAAGATTAGCCATAGGTTTAGAGAAAATACTTGCAAAAGATGCATCTGTTAAAAGATTTCTAGCAAAACATATAAAGTATTCTCTGAAACAGAATAATAAACAATTCAAAGTTTAAAAAATGTGCTAAATACCTTAACAGACATCTCACCAAAAAAATATACAAATGGTAAATAAATATATGAAAATAGGCTTTACATTATATGTGTTCAGAACAATCTATCCTAAAACCTCAATTAGATGCCACTACACATCTATTAGAAGGATACAAATGCAGAACACTAACAACACAAAATACTAGAAGGACAGAGAGGAACAAGAATTCTAATTTATTGCTTGCAGATTATAAAATGGCAAGGCCACTTTGAAAAACATTTTGGAAGTTTCTACAAAACTAACCACTGTCTTATGTGATCTGGCTATCATACTTCATGGTATTTACCCAAATGAACTAGAAATTAGCTCTACCCAAAAATCTGCACGTGGACATTGACAGCAGCCTTATTTACAACTGCCAAAACCTGAAAGCAATCAAGATGTCTTTTAGTCTGTGAATGAATAAGTAAGTGGTGGTATATCCAAAGGAAATGAGCTATTAACCCATGAAAAGACACGAAAGAAATTTAAATGTGTATTACTAGGTGAGGATGCCAATCCTAAAAGGCTATATACTGTCTAATTCCAACTATATGACATCCTAGAAAAGGGAACCATGAAAACAATATAAAATAGTGGTCACAAGAGACTGGAAAGACACAGGGAGATAAATAAGGAGAGCACAGAGGATTCTGATGGCAGAGAAACCATTCTGTACTACACTATAATGCTGGCTGTATGTCACTTCATATGTGTCCAAACTCAGAACACACATTACTACTCTCTAGCACTGTACAAAGGGATGCTACTAACAGAAAGGGCTGTGCATGTGCGCAGGCAGAGGTATTCAGGAGATCTCTGCACCTCCCACTCTGATAGTCTGCAAGCTGAAAATTCTCCATTAAGATAAAGCCTATCTTTTGGAAAGATGAAAAAACAAAATAGAATACGAATCTATCAATCCCTTCCTGTCCTTTAATTCTGAACCAGCCTGATCTATACCCACCCAGCCCCAGTGCAAGAAGAGAAAAAGTAGAGTGTTGACAGAAAGGTCCTTGGCCATCAACGCCTTCTGTTACAGCACCTCTTGTGAATTCTGTATCTTCACTTTTTTTACCTACAGAGCCCACTAGGAGTTAACAACTGTCAGGCAGACAAGAGTCATTGTGGCCGAGAGGTCAGCAATCTTATTAAATCCCTATGCTGCCACTGGGACTAAATAACACCCATACTGCTCAGTGCAAGGCAGGGAGGGGGAAATGATTGAAGAGAAAGAGTTAGCAAGCCATAAGGGAAATGAAAAGAAGAATGGGAACTAGACGAGAGCAGTGGTAAAGAAAAAGACAAATGATTTCTACATATGTACAATCCCTAATATTCTTTTGAAAAATACACCAATCAAGCACACGTTTGATGTAATTAAATAAGCATTACGACTGCTAAATTCCTATAAAACAGAGCATAGTCTTATGTTTCTGTTACAGATATCCTTCTACTGAGAATACATTGCCCACACCCAAAACTACTAGTATAGTCATCCTTTGGCATTTGGTAGACAAGTGCTAAAATTCTGCAAGTATGAAACATATTGGCATTTATTTTTATAATGGCAATGTTCCAAGATAGAATGCACTGTCTGTCATTTTAATGAACATGAATTGGGCTAGAGAAAATAAGCACAATGCAATTTCTCACTTTAGCCTCACTTTTATATATTAAATATATCACTGAACATTCTTTCTAGCATTGTCCTCAACCATACAATTGGAGGTTTGTTCAGCATATTCATATATATTTATGTTTGAGGAAGGACAAATGGTCATTGGCTTTGCTGAAAGATTACATTAGGTGCAGAGACCTAGAGACTATTTTCAAACACTACAAATTTAAGAACAATGTAACTTGCTTGTTTATTTGGTTTTTTTTAAACAAAAAATACTTCCTAATGAACAAAAATCGCCTATTTCAAAAAAAGCCTATTATTACATGCAAAAATACAGTCGTTACACTCTATGCAGATATTGTCCAGCACTTTTAAAAAGTAAAACAGAAGAGACAATTCTAATTTAAGGTATCAGAATAGTAAGTAAGAACATAGCACTTGAAAGGCAGTTGAGGGTGTGTGATTACTGGGGAAATGAACTAACCTTGAGAGGAGATACATATGTGCAGAGAATGAGACATGCTCTTGATGATAGCAGACACAAAGGAGTAAAAATGGACAAATCCTGGCAAATAGATGCCATTAAAGAAAATTGAAATTTTATCATTATTTAAAGATGAAAAGAAAGGGTTATCTAGAAAACAACAAAGCATGATAATTACAGAGAAAATTCAAATTTTAAATTATGCCATAAAATTTCAGGACTTTTTGGGCCAGATAGACTATGATATTAGATTGCTGGAAATGTTGATGTGATATAGAACAATGATATGCTCTAATCTGAAATAATCTAAAGACTAATTAGCAACCCAGTTGCTTACTGCCAAGGTCAACTGGTCAATGACAAAATTTAAGTTACACTCTATCTTTTTCCCCCAAATATGCTTTTAATCACAACAGAGCTAAGCAAATGAACCAAGAAAATACTCCAAACCTTCAGCATGGCAACAAATGTAACTCAAATACCTCATTTCCCTTTCCTCCTCCTAATCCCAAGGCTATTTTCCACTGGCAGACAAGATGAAACAGAAATACCCTGAATAAACACAATGGAAGAATTGGCTCTGATCTCTCAAATCAACAAGCCACTTTTGTACCCTTTCAGCTGACATCACAAATCACTCTAATATGATTTTCTTCAGTTTCTTTATAAACAGTGCTTAAGTGGCAGGCTAAAAGGGGGAGAAGCACTTGAGGAATCTGTCTTTTCCCACTGGTGTTACTGTCATGCACTTCCTGTGACAACTTGCCAACTAACATTCTACGTTTATGTGACAATTACTCATGAGCTGCTTTGTGAAAGGAAAAGCTGGACTAAACAGCTCTAAATTCCATTCAAAACCTAAGGGTCTATAAATTCACACAACATGGAAATTAAAGCTAAGCCAAACTACAAACAAAATGCCAAATGGGAAGAACTTTGAAATCTGATATTTTTTCTTTCCAATAGAGACAAGAGTGTATTAAAATATTAATTTGTTCAATGTTTAGTATTTTTACTAGACATGATCCTAGACATTGAGCACACAGCAGTAAACTAAAGAAGGCCACTGCCCTCTTGACCCTGCACAGTAGACACATTTAAAAAGCTCTACTATATTTGAACTATGAAAAATTAAAACCATTATAAATATCCAGAAGGACTTATACAGAAGGACTATAAAGTGTACAGATATGCAAATTTTTCATATGTAACTTACTTGTAAAATGTGATCCCAGAGGTTGAAAATGCAGGAAAAAAATTCTATGGAAAGTTAACAGATTAATTACTAATTGGATCAGAAAGGTTTGTAAAATAAAACATCCAAAGCTAAAGAATATAATTACAAAGTCCCAGCACATGGATCCATCAGACACAGACATGGCCAGAGATCATTTTCTGTGAGTGCTCTTCTGTTTGTGATGAGCCTTTAATCATCATTTTTATCAAGTGCCCAATAGGCATTAACTCTATCATTCATTCTATCTTTTTTTTTTTTTTGAGACAGGGTCTCACTTTGTAGTTCAGGCTGGCTCTGAGCTCACTATGTAGTCCAGGCAAGCCTTGAACTCAGCAATCCGCCTGTCTGTGCCTCCTGAGTGCTGGGATTACAGGCGTGAGCCACCACGCCCGGCTCATTCATTCTATCTTTATGTGCTTACTAAATTCAAATTACTCAGGGAGATTATAAAGATTAGAATAAAACTGCTTCCAAACTTCAAGTGGTTCAGAGCACCAGACAATATACAAATAGACAAATTGTGACATAGTTAAATCACCATAAAACAGAAATTCTGAGTGCAATGTGTGGCACTATATATCACTGAATATCCAATACCGCTATATGCTATAAAAACAGGAAATAGCAAAGAAATGACATACTAAATAGATGGAAAAGGTTGGCAAATAACTAAGAAGTATCACTCTGAGATACATCTTGATTTCAGAGATTTTAAAATGTGGAACAATTTGTACATTAGCATGAAAGAAAATAAGGATACTCCAAACTATTCAATTAAAAGCTTCCTATACACTCAGGACACCTATGAGAAATTATCCATGCTTACATTTGAGATTAAGTCAGTCACAGGGCAGAAATACACCATGATGCAAAGTCACAATCTAGAACAGAGAGCACCATTTTAACCTTGAGAGGGACTTGTAGAACATCCTTCTCACCCAGGCCCTCATTTCACACCATGTCTGACCCTGGCATCCTCTCACTACTCTTGTACAAAGCTCCACACATTTGTTTCCTACATCGGAAACAACAGTTGTGCTCTCTAAATATTTAAGGGAAAAATCTACTGTCTGGAATCCTCAGTGCTTACGTGATGAATTAGTTAATGAATGACTCTTCAAGGAACAGAACCAGTGTAAGACAATCAAGGTCAGTTTTTAAATATCAGAATGCAAAGGTATGCATAAAAGCAGTCAGCATGCTCACATTTGTCAGCCATTTTACTCTACATACACTCTGTCCAAGAGTTGTTTATTAGAATTACCAAAGAGAAATGTAAGTAGTATCATCACTTAATCTGCTAAATTGGAACAAATACACATGTCTGAAGCAAAGATAAATATACTTCTAAGGATACAAAAGGCAAGGAAATACTGTACTTATAAAATAAAATCCGGGTGTTAAGGTTTTCCCCTGTAATAACTGCATAAAGATAAATAGATGTGGTCCAAGTGCACGTATATTTAAAATACATTTCAGGTCACTGGGTATGAGTATGCCAAAATTAATATTGTAATGACTTCAGTATTACTGGCAAGGCCTCACACAAACCAAATACAAGATAGCCAGAGTCTCTCTAGCAAGCAAAATCTAAGGGAATGAAATCTGTCTGAGCCAGTCTTTGGAGATGGACCCCACAGAGGTGAACTCCTAAATTACTGATGTTACCAAAAGGAACCGCTAAGATAATTCTTACTGTCATGTGGATAACAAAGAACTATTGTTTCTACTATCTGTGTGCCAAGTACTGTATATTGTGTTAAACACTTTAAAATATATTGTCTCATTTAATTCTCACTACCATCTTTCACTCCCCATTCTAATGCTACCAAGTTCGAAGGATCCTGGCACCTAAATTTCCCTCTAGCCATTCTCTCCTCTTCATCCCGCCTACCAGGACACTATCTTAGGGCCTCCCTTGCCTCCTTAAAGAAGCTGAGGAATGCACTTCTTTATTATACTTCAACTCTCAAGTCAGAATCCCTACCAATCATCCCCCATTTTGCTGAAGGCTGGATCTTTATGAAATAAAAGGCTATCACTCTGCGCCTAAACATCACAGGTCCTAACCTTACCAAAGCATGTAGTCACTGCACCATATAATCCTGCCTGCCCTTCCAAATCATACTCCTTCCCCTCCCAACTCAGCGTCCTAGGTTCTCTGTCCCTCAGTTCCAGCTCTTCTAGTTTCCTGCACAGGTCAAGCTGCCTCACTTCTCCACGCCTCCTACAAATCCTTCCCATTCACCCCCCTCTGTGAAGAACCTAACACAAGCCTTCACCCCCCAGCTACTGCCACCCACTGAAAAAAATGGCCATAGAAAACAGACGTTTCTTCCTCATGCTCCTATGTTACATGGTCCACTTTGAGAAGGTCAGTTTGAGACCATGAAGTGCTGAGAACAGGTTGGATACTCACCCACAGGGCATACTCTAAACTTCCTGAGTCTTGCCACAACCCAGGGTGCAGTGTTCTGGCAGCTCCACGGCATCAGTAACCCAGCTGACTTGATCAATGAAGCTATCATGTCCTCACTAACCAATGACTAAGTGGCATAAACCGGAAGTCCAGAAGTTTAGTCCTGCAACTAATCATGCCAGTGACAAAGCACGTAAAATGACAGAGCCAACAAATTTCTTCACGTGACACCTGGCTCTCATTAGGTTCTGGTTCTGTCTGTACCCACACCATGTCTTATTTTTATAGCTTCATGGCAGCAACATAAATGATTTCTTCCTTTGTCTGCCCTCCTTCGAGAAATAATTTTCAAAAGAAATATTTGTAACTGTTCTTATCATTTTGTCACAAAGACAAGGTTTCAGTGCATTGCACCAGGACAAGAAAGGAGTAACCATGTCAATGGCAACTAGGAAAATACTCAAACTATCATCATATCCTAGGCAAAGAAGGATCTATAACACATTATTCAGTTTTGCTCCTAGAAGTAAAAATTCAGGGATTGTGTACTATTGTGTAGCTTTTCACTGGATAAAATGTCACACACGTGTTCCACTTTCTCCATCTCTTCCTGGTTTCTGCCTAGAAACCAAGTACTCATGTGAAACTAGTGATTAGCTTTCCTGAAAATAAGGACACAGCATTTCAGCAGTCATACGTGGGCGGCTATTTTCCCATGTGCTATGTAGGATACTCAAGTATTTAAAACACACTTCTTTGGGTTGCTCTCTGTTGACTGCCACTAGCTCTGAGTTTGAATCAGGAGGGGAGGAAATTACCTGAGAATTCTAAATGAAAGTTTACATTTAATTACCGCATTATCACGCTACCCTAGCATACAATTATTTTGGCTAAAAATAAAAGCAGTACTGGGTGAACCCACTCCCTTTGCTTAGGTAGGATTCCTTCCACTTTTCTAAGCAGAATTTAAATGCAAAAGCCACTTTTGTCTTAATTTCAGACATTGTTGTAGGAAAATATTAAAGAGTATGAGGCACACAATTCTAACAGATGGAACATACAGAAGTTTCATCAGAAAGAGATTAACAATTGCCTCAAAGGCAGCAAGTGGCATTATTTGGGTGATGTTAACCATAGGCAGGCGACACAACTCACAGGAATGTTCTGAATTAGAAAACAACTGACCATGCTGAATCATACACAATGCGCTGACCACTGGCACTCAAAGGATTGTGGTCAAATATCCAGCAAACCAGCTGGGTCAGGAATGGATCTCAAGACATACAGAAGTAAACAACAGTTAATGACTTGGTTCCAGCCTACCCAATTATTCAAATATGCTTTCCTCCAGTTCTTTCGGATTAGAAGAGAATAATGTAACCCTGCACAACATCTTGGATATGGATGGAGGTGAGAAATCACCCGAGATATTCCATTTCTTACTAACAGGTCTTTATCTAAAGTAGCAGGCAATACATTAAACAGACAACAATAAGAAAGAGATTGAAGCTCCATCTTGCTTCTTAAACAGGATGGAGGGGTATCAAGAAGGGTTTCAACTGTCTACTTATTTTTTGTAGGATTACCCACAATGAAACAAAGAAATGCATTCAAGGTGTCTGGAATTGGCTTCTACAGCTAGATTTCCCTCTCTCTCTCTCTCTCTCAGTGACACTAACTCCTTTAGGTGTGAATTTTTTCATCTTTAAGGAAGCAATAACCAGTTTATTCTAAGCTTCTCTCCAATATACACAAAGATCTTAGACTTTCTTTGCAATTACAAATAAAATTTCCATAAATTTAAATAAAATGATTGGGACTTAAATATATGTATTGCAGTGTGTGTGTGTGTGTGTGTGTGTGTGTGTGTGTGTGTCTCCTGGGAGACCAAACTGTAGCCTTCCCATAAGAATCGTGGTAATTCCTTTTTTTAAAAAATTCTCCAAGGAAGATACATTCTCCTTCAGCATTATAGCCACAGATTTAGAAGAAATGCTGAATACAGTATTGTACAAATTGCTCAATCCATCATAGATGGGCTCTTCGAGGGGACTTAACATAAGAAAGGGCCCTTTCAATGTTCGGGAAGGGAAGCAGAAACAGTGCATCAGCTCCCAGTAAAGAATAAACATACTGAATCTTTCCCAGAGCTCATTCACTTCAGGGAGGGTAAGGACAGACAACAAAGACCTGAGTTTGGCTTCCTTTGTGCACTTACTCCAAAGCCCTATGTCCCAAACAGTGTTCTGTGAGATGCACACAGGTGCTCACCAGGACAGGAGACGATCCAGGGCAAACAGAAGCAGGTGAATTCTGTACTCTCCTTGTCTCTCAGAGCCTTAGAATGTGAACATAGCTCTGTGCCTTACAAAGAAGAACAAACAATACAAAGGGGTCATAAACTTAGCTTCTCTCCCCCAAACAATTCCCATGAACCCCACACCAAACAAAATGTCAAACAAAATCCAGATCTGGGATTTCCCTCAGATTCCCATCAGCTGCTATCATGATTCCCTGTGCATACAATTTCAATTCTACGGCATGTACCTAGTGTCTATGAAACATCATACATTATGGTTTAATGAAGACAAGACAAATATTTTAATGAAAGGAATCTCCATTGTGTTGCTAACACCTTTTCCAGTGTATATCAATTTGCTGCATAATGAAAAAAGGTACATTATGCCAAGATTTTTGCCTTTCTTCCAATATTTTATGAATAACTGAAACATACTACTGTGCTCCTATGATATTCTGCTCTAAGGATATGGATTAAATCATCTTTCTACTTCACCCCCTACACATATATATACAGGTATACAATTTTATAATAAAATATCTCAAGAACAAAAAAAAAAGGACAATAACAATGGTACACAGCAGCTTCTTTTTCTACAACCTACCGCCTAAGAGAAGGTCAGCAGCATAAAAAAAGTGATGATTTTGAAACGTGTGTCATGAAACAGAGCTATTTATCAATATGCCTGACAAGAATAAGGTGAGAGCCCATTCCAGCCAGCCAGAATGACTGCTGTACATCACACTCAGAGGCAGTAAGCCAAGACAGAATGAGTATTACCAAGTTGTTATGGTAACTAAATTGTAGCTGGTTCCATAAAACATTAGCTTTCCATCACAGGGACTGTGTTTAAAATTCAATGCAAGTCGGGCCTCTACTCCAAATGAGGCAGCTGTTGGCCACTTCCAAGTACCCTGTACCACCCAAGAATAAACTCCACTTGAGCAGGACACAGCAGCAGCCCCAGCCAGGCCAGCTCAGGGACCAAGGCCAGAGACATCATGACCAGTACACCAGTCTCCTGCAGCTGACTGTGCCCATAAATAAGCATTATCCACAAAAGCAAAGAAAACAAGGCCAAGGTCACAGCCAGCACTGCTGACATCAAAAGCACAGGTAGAACAGGCATCTGCTACCAGCAGCACACACAGAACACTGTTGCAGACTGAGGCTTTGAAAGCCAGCAGATTCGGTTTGAATCCTGACCCCTCCCTTGCAGACTACCTGAAAGTACTCTTTTTGCTTAAGCCTCTCTGTACTACAGAGGTGATCACCATGGGATTGTGTGATGCTGACAAGGATGAGCTTGACATCAAAAAACTTGGATTTTCATCTTTTTTTCCTGCAGCTGATGAGCTGTATGGTTTTAGGCAAGTTACTTAATGTCTTTCAAGCCTTAGTCCTTTAAACTGTAAAATAAGGATAAAGCTATCAACTCCTTTCAGTTGAGAAGTTTGCATAGTCCTATGTACAACCTGGTAGGAACTTAGTGCAAGTCAGCTACTGTCATTCTAACAGTGGTAGGTACTGCTACTCAGGGTAGACAAAATAATGGACATCTAAAGATATCCACAACCTAATTTCTGGAACCTGTGAAACCTTATATGTCATAAAGACTTTCCAGGGGCCAGAGATTTAGCTCAGTGGTTCTGGCACCTGCCTAGCAAGCGCAAGGTCCCTGGTTTGATCCCCGGTAACCACATACAACAATACGGGGCGTGATGACTCACTCCCCCCAGCAATCAGTACCACATAACACAAATGCCTGGCTTGGTGGCTCAAGCCTGTACTTCTATCACTCAGGAGGCAGAGGCAGGAGGATTGCTGAGTTTGAGGCTTGCCTGAGCTACATAGTGAGCTCAGGGCCAGCCTGAACTACAAAGCGAGACCCCATCTCAAAAAAAAAGACTTTCCAGAAGTGGATAAACATCTCCAGACAACACGATTATTTTGAATTATCCAGTTAGATTCACTACAATCACAAAGCTACTTACAATGAGACAGAAAAGGGCCAATAGCAATAAATGCAGAGGTCAGAGAAAGAGATATCTAAGATGGTAATGCTGGTTTTGAAGATGGAAGGAGGAGCAATATTCCAAGAAATGTGAAGGCCTCTACAAATGAGAGAAGAAAACAGATCATCTCTCCTTAGATCTATAGAAAAGATGCACCCAAAAGACACCTTGATTTTAGCACCCATCTCTGTCCTCTAGAAATACAATAAATTCCTGTTGTTTAAGCTACCACATCAGCACTAATTTGTTACAGCAGTGGTAGCCTACTAATATTCTACCTTATTGCTGTAATAGATGGGAAAGTGTGAGAATAACACTCCACACATAGTCAGCCCTGAGTGAATGATACCTGAAGGGTGGTGGAGACTAAGGGAGACTCCAGGCCTCCCTAGTAACCAGCAGCATCCAATCATTCACTGTAGCTAATACCTGTTACCTCCAGCACCTGCTTGCCTCCTATTGTGTATCCAACAGCTAGAGACAGATGCCATCTCCTAACCATTCATTCTCAGATAATCATACCTGAAATCATCCAGATAAATAAATGAACTGGAAAGGGAGATATAATCAAGCGAGAAGCACTTGAATTCTGAAAATGAGCCAATTTAGACAGCAATGTCATTAGCCCAAGGCCGACTTGTAACTCAGACTAGAAGAAAAAAAATATAGTATTTTGAAAAGAAATCAAAAACATGTCTACAGCCTCAGGTCAAGTCTAAAACCACTGAGCCTGCAATGAAATCCATGATAAGGAGATTCTTGATGATTCTGGTAAGGCCTGAAACACAATAATTCCAGTTCCTGTCCCAGCCAATAATGATGAACGTACCACACAGAAGGGATCATAAAACAGTGTTTTCCCCTCCTTTCCCTGCGAGGTCCACTGTGGATGGACCCTTAGCAACATGATTCCTGCTACATCAGTGACGTAGAAAGGGAGTGCTAAGTTCACTGTGTTTGACCTTGGGGGACTTGGCTCCCTGCTGCCTGCATGCTTCCTGTGTAGAGAAGAGGCTGCTTTAATAGAGAAACTTCAACACACAGTGGTCAGGGTGATGCTAGCAGCAACACTCCCAAATCAGGCACAGTGGGACAGATGAGACACCCACAGCAAACAGACCAGAACAGGGAAGGAACACAGCAAACAAAGAGGGAGACAGATTATAAAAATCAACTGATTCTTCATATGGGAAATCTCACATGCAAATCAGGGTTGTCACACTCTTGTGCACCTTCATACACCTTCCTGCAAACAGCCTTCCTGGTACACTGTGTGTAGCGTTTACCTTGGTGATGGTGGAGGGTCATGGGCAACACACCACTACCCTTGCACACAGAAGACTTGGAACTTGTTGTAAAGGTTGTATTTATGGGTCAACCTCTAACATTATCTTCTCAGCTATGGGACCTTTTGACGAGTCAGCATAAAGGCATAGAAGAAATAAAGTGCAGACCAAGCTTATCCTGTACATGACAAGATATGATTTCTGAAAGGAAACACATGGACAAGAAACTATACCCCCAGAATAAATACTTTGTTAGCTTAGATCACATTTCACCTTCCTTTTTTTTTTTTTTTTTTTTTTTTTTTTTTTTTTTTTTTTTTTTTTTTTTTTTTTTTTTTTTTTTTTTTTTTTTTTTTTTTGTCTTGTCCTGGTAGGATTTGCATTTGTCAAACACTTAGTATATACATTTACCTAACATTTTCTGGGCTAAAAAATGTGCTACAAAATTCTAGCCCAGAGAAAATTATGGGTGGAACACACACATGGAATGTCAGAATTTTCCAACTGTACACCAGGGATTCTTCAACATCCACAGCTGGGGTGTGCCTGCAGGGTGGGAACTGGAAATGTGACTCCTTCCATGTTTCAAACTGAACTTTTAGGGTTTTCTTTATCTTTTTTAATGTTTTGGTCTTATGAAGAAAGACTGTATGATGACATCTAATCTGTCTTCTTTTACCAACAAATACAGAGAATTGAAGATCAGATGATTAGCTTGCCCAGGGTAGTATGGGTTTATATGTCATGAACCATTGTTAGTTTGAATAGGATACCCATGGAGAATTAATAAATTATAGTCTTCAAGGTAAAGAACCTATAAATCTGCCCATGCTCATATGCATTTTACCCAGTAGTAGGCTTTCCCAAGGTGCCTCCTACTACCCAGTATGGTGGCCCCTTGACTTAGGAACTCAATTAATTAGTTAGGGCTTGTTGTAAACTCAGGTTGGAGTTGATGGCTCAGGCTCCTCTAGGTAGCCTTCATAGTCTCTCTGCTTTATATAGGCAGATCTCAGGGTCCTTAAAGTACCACCACTGGTCCAGGATTTCTCAATAAACCCCACATAGGAAAGCTGTTGTCTTGTTCCTTCCAGAATGGCTTATGTGTGAAATCTGTGGCTGGTTCCATTTTGGAAGCACAAGCAGCTGTGATTTAGGTCAAATCCAAGATTTTGCCCTTAAGTTAAAACTAAAATTCTGATCATAGTGCCAGTTGTTTGTACATCTGGCTGGTTGTAACTCAAGGGTCCACTGTAGAGACAGAGATTTGGCTCAGTGGTTCCGGCACCTGCCTCATAAGCGCAATGGTCCTGAGTTCAATCCCTGGTAACCACATACAGTGCTGGATGTGGTGACTCACGCCCACCAGCAATCAATACCACATACCACAATGCCGGGTGTGGTGGCTCATGCCTGTAATCCCAGCACTGGGGAGGCAGAGGCAGGAGGATTGCTGAGTTTGAGGCTTGGGCTCAAACTGTAGCCCTGGGCTACATAGTGAGCTCAGGGCTCACTAAGCGAAACCCTGTCTCAAAAAAAAAAAAGTGCACTGTAATGTAGCCAGAGAACATTTGCTTTAGTTAGGTTTTTATTTGTTTCACCAACAGGAGGAAGAATTCCTCTAAAACCTAATACACTGGGGAAAAAATATAAATTGTCACTGGATGTTTTCCTTATTTACATCACATTGATTTTTTTCCTCAGATAGCAGCCAAATAATATAGAAGTTGTTTGAACAAACTTTTGAAAAGCTACAGTTACACTTTTTCCTTTGGTACACTTACAATTCTCAAACTGAGGAGTACAACTCTGGAAATTAGTAGAGACCATAAGAATTTCTGGTATAAATAGGCCTCCTATTTCCATATTTCTAATCTAATGTTGAACAATAAAATAATACAAAAATGATTGAGTCAGAGTCAACCATCATTTTTAGTGTGAAGTATGATATTTCAGAGCAATTTCCTGCTTGTCTCTAAAGAAACAACTGTATGTGCTCCTCATTTTTAGGAACACAGTGAGCTGGTATTAGAGGTGTTACTACTGCAGGCACCCCAAGATAACTCTTTATGGCTGACACCCCTGACCTGCTGTGGAAGTTGCCATTGTTGCTTTTTAGAATGTGACCGCACCTGTATTTCCTGAAGAAATTCCGCCATTGCCCCTTAATCCCTCAAGATAAATTCTATTTCTGCCATTAACATCCAGGCAAGGATTTGTGCCAGTGAGTGGAAAGACAAACTTCTGCAACTCTGTCAAGATGACTACCGTGCATTCCCCACATATCACCCAGTCACATCTCGTCATGACACGCTGCTCTACAACCTGCAGGGCCGGCCTAGAAACCCTAGACGCAGAGAGAAACATCAAGTGTTATACAAGGCCCGTTATCACCACACTTCCAACACGGTATACTCTGCGGTTTCCAGCAGTGTGAGTTGTCAGCATGAGAAAATCTTGTCACTTCTGCTCTTTTCCTAATCATCAAATGAAACACTACAGATGGCAAATGAAAAACAAAATAAGTAGAGGTAGGCAACGACAATGAAAATGTGATGAAGAAAGCTATATCATTTATTACTATACCCTGGCTTAGAGCAATATGCTATTTTCTCAACCCCCATAGCTTAAAAAATATATATATTTATGTTCAATCCCCGGTACTACAAAAAAAAATATTTATGCTATGTACTCAATGTCATAGATACCTTACTGAGACACGGCTTCCTATTGTAACTAAGCCTACACTACTGCATTATTTCTGAATCTCCTAGCTTAAATCCAAAGACTGAAGGAAAAAGAACCACATTTCATTCACTGTTCTAACCCTGACCTGCTATGGAAATTTCTTAGCCTTCCCTGCTCTCAGTGAGATAACTAGATGCTACTAACTTCATTAGATTACATAAGTTAAGATCTGTCAGAAATACCTAAAGTCATAAAGTACATTGAGTTAAAGAAGGGGCATGGGGAAGAAGGCCAGGAAATTGTCCTTCTGTGCAAGAGGTCATGGTTCTGGCTTTTTCTAAGCTGCAACACAAGTAGATGATGGAGAAAGAAGGCTAATAGAATAAAAGAAATATGTAGATTAGTAGATTTAGACAAAGAGAGGTCTAAATTAATGCTGAATTTTCCTTTCCTATACACATTCAAATGTGCCCATCTTCTAAAATACTATAATGAGAAACTATTTCAATATTTGAAATAAAACCAATGAACATGTGCCCCATACAGATGTAATCTCCAACAGAAATGTAAGATTAAACCTAGAAACAGGTCACAGCATATATAACTTAACCTTGTTTGCACAGTTTCCTCAAACAACTATTTTGTTGGGGAAAAGAAAACATTCAGAAATGGGCCCTTACAGAATTATTCCTCCCTAGTTGTTTGGCAGGAAAATACAATCTGCTTTATGTAATTAGTTTATTCAGAGTGGCATTTGATAAAACCCTAGCTATACAAAATGATCTTGAGCTGATTGAAGGACATATTCAAGCTCTCCTATTGACAATGTTTCTTCAGAATAATATGCCTTGACTCAAGGACAGGATAAGCACCATTTATACAATTTTAACATCAGTAATGATGAATTTATTCATTCCAGAAGCAAGTTTTATGAGACCATTTTGAGAATGAAAAAGAACACGATTACACTTTAAATCATACTCTCCTGAGAAAAATGAGCAAATTATCCACAAAGCTCATTTGTAGTCTGAAAAACAAATTATCATGCTTGATCCATTTCTGACGTATAGAACATTAAGTGATATGTAACTGTAATTCACCATCATTACTCACTGTGCAGAAACCTATTTCAAAGGTGAGACATAACAACCCCAAAACACAGCGGGAACGAAGTGCTTTCCTTTCTTTCACAACTCCTTACAAAACGAGTAGACGATGCTTCCCCAACTATCATCGTGGGTGGTAAAATACGTACAGCTCCATCCAGTGTTAGTGAGATACAACTAAAGTCCTGTGATAATTGAGAACACCCTAGAGAAGAGAGTAATTGAATCCTTACACATCTGTCTAAATCAACTGCAGTAAGCCCTTCTTCGTCATAAATGTCAATTGGAAGTCTAGAAATTAGTGATTCTGGGATCTATTTCCATGTCTTCACTAATCACTTCTATAAATTCAAGTAAAGCACTGTTCTTTACTCCAAGCCTCGGTGTAGCTACCTGTAAATGGGTGACAAATACATGCATCACATATCATCCAAACTTGAAGCTATCGAGGGCTAACTGATGTTGGAAAATATCAAAAGAACAATATGGGTGCAACAAACACCACACGAGCTATTTCCCATTAACATTTAATTGCCATAGGAACACTTTTGTAACCCTACTACAGATTTTCCCTAAACCAACTTGGAGAAAGAAAAATGCTTTATTATACCACATGTACTTTAAACGCTAACACTGTAGACCATTTTTAGTTAAAGTCCAAAATAGAATTTGAGCACATTGATTCAGCAGGTCTTAGGGATTCTTCTGTTACCTATTAGAGATAGTCTGACCCTGACCATTGGCTACTGGAATTTAAGCCTGCCATTGTTACAACTGGTTATCATGCTAATTTACAATTTAGCTCTATCAGACTTTGCACAGGAAAAGAAAAAAGTGAACAGGCGGTGAATGAATCTAGTTTAAAAGATAAGTCAGTTTGACTTTCACAAAAAGATATTGGATAGAAGAGCATACAACTGTGTCTCTGACACAATCAGCACGAAGCTATTAAAGTTCACCATCTGACTTGATCATTCTGAGGCTTCCAGAGCCTCTAATATATCGTGATGCACTATGTTTCTCTCAGAGATAGAAACTGGCAGTGAAACTCTCACACCCATTTCCCTGTATTTTATCAGGTAAGCCCAATGGAGCTTACATGAGCAAAATGCAAGGCTTCACTCTATATGGCTACACACATAAGAAAATAAAAAAACTGTTCCACTATGACTGTGACCACAAAACCATTTGCTGACATGGTATTCCTAACATGTCCAGATAATGATGCAAGTATGCTTGAATGCTGACAGGTAAGTGGGATTATTTATTTTCTGGGCATGACAGAAAAGAAATAAAATGCAGCATTATGCTTCTTACAATTAGAACTTGGCCAATGTATTGTCTGCTGAGTGGGTGCTGAATTTCAATCTTTTCTTTCACTACAAGCCCAGCAAAAACACAAAATAAAGGTCTGAACAACAGCCACACAACACATATTCTATTATGCTGAAAACAAGGAAGTCATATAATGACATCTTCTCTTGTCTACAAGGTCATACTTCTAATTCATGGATTTGTTTAATCCTTAGGTCCAATTCAATATGTGTCAGTCTTCAAAGAAATCCACACAGGTTCCTAACAAGAGCTCTAAGGGAAGGCTCAGAATCCAAATATGAAAAGCAAGCACAACATGTCTACTAGTAAATTGCTCCTTTTGGGTAAGCAATACAAAAGAAACATTTTTCTAATTTGAATATCTTTTAGAGGGCAATACACTGCTTTATCAAAAAATTACACTGTAACTGTAGTCAAAAATGAAACTAGTAACATTTGTTAGAGGTTAATTTTCAAAGGTTTAGATATATAATTTACCACCCACTTCTTTTTCATTAGCAGCACCAACTGAGCATTCAAAACTTCCCAGGACTGTGCCTTCCTTTGGTACTAATGATTCACATGACTGGAAGAGAACAATTATTTATCTTTCAGTCTTGAAGTACCTGCTCAGCAAATAGGATCGAATCCTTAGTTCTTTGAATTCCATCTAAAAGACTATATGAAAGCCACAAACTTGTAGAAGTCCTGCTTCTTGGATTTCTGACAAAACAGCATATTTAAGTACAAATTGGAAAGTCAATCAAATCAAACCACTCTCCTACCAAAAACTTATTGTGGTTATTACCTGCAAAGTTTGCTAAATAGGGAGATAATTCAAAACTTTGAAGTTTCAAAGACCCCAACAGTAACTAACAAAATTACACATATGCTATGAAGTGTCAATCTTTCCATCTTATAAATTATTGAGTTTTTCATACCATATACACAGTAAGATTATATATATATATATATAGAGAGAGAGAGAGAGAAAGATTATATCATGTATCAAGATATATGTATCTTGTATATATCATGTATCAAGAGATTGTATATATATCTCTTGATACATGAGGGTATAACATTTTTAGAGCATGCATGACAGTTTTGTGAAACCCATTGGCTCAATATATTATTTTTACAAGTTGAAACAATCTGTGTTTGAAAAGTTTTTAAATTTCTGAAAATTTTCTTTATTAGATATAAAGTGGTTACTATCTAAGTATACTATGTGAGGGCTTTTCAAGTAGATATAAATAACATAAAACTGTATGTTCGAATATCTTACCAATAATTATTTGGCCTTAAAGGGCCCACAGAACTCCTGGCAAACCTTTACTCATCAGATGCCCCAGATTTCAGTTCATATTTCTCTGGACTAACTTGGTCAAAGCGGTGACATTATTTCACTATCAAGCATTCCTTATTTTTGCAAATTGCCTTGTGGTAACTATCATTGCTAATATTGAGCCTGTTACATAAGACATATTTCAATAAATGGGTCCATCAGGTGGTAAGACAGCACATGTTGCAAATGACTTTTAAGTACCTTTTCATTTCCTACACTTTCTTGTTGCACACATAGTTGCAGTTCTTGATGAAATTAAAAGGTATAACAGATGCACACCATGACTTTGCATTTGCTCTAGCTGGTGGGTTAGCAACAATAGCCAAACCAATTCTGAGACAGCTGACACTATTACTCCCACTTTGCAGATGTAGAAACTGAGATGTGGATAAGCTACTCTGATCACATTCATGCTGCTTATACAATATGTCATATTAAGAAAATTCAGCGGTTAGCTAATGCACGGTATTGCTTCTGCAGTGAATAAGCTTATACTATAGTATTATAGTTCTGATCTCTCTCAAGGGGAATTATATATGCCATTCCTGTTTAATATTCTTCAGTGATCACTTCTATCTCCAGAATTAAAGTCCTTGTTCACCCTTTTCATTCCTAATTGCATGGACTTGAGCCTTCTTTTTTTCCTTTTTTGATAAGGTTGGCTAAGGGTTTGTTGATTTTATTTATTCTTTCAAAGAATCAACTCTTCAATGTATTGATTTTTCTATGTTATTCTTTTAGTCTTCATTACATTAATTTCTATTCTGACCCTTATAGTTTCCTCCTTTGTATGAGCTTTGGGTTTGTGTTGCTCTTCTTTCTTTAGAAGACTAAGGTTTGGCATTACGTTGCTCATGTGAGCTCGCTCTGTTTTCCTACTATGGATGTTCACTGCTATGAATTTCCCTCACAGAAGTGCTTTCATTATGTTCCAGAGATTCCTGTATGCTGTAATGGTGATGGGCTATTTTTCGAGCTATATCAGGCCGCACCTGTATCAAGCACACAAATTTACTGCTGGGTACTAACAGTCCTCAAACTTTTCATGTTCCCTTCTATTTTTATACCTTGTATCCTGAAACATCCCCCTCCATTGTGGCCATCTGGTCGGTTCCCACTCATCCTTCATGACTCACTCCAAGCATCTCTCTGAGCTCCTTCCCCACTGCCTCTTGACCAGGCAGATTCACACCCACCTCTCTTTCCCCATGTACCTTTTTAATGCATTTAGTGCAATGATGAAAGTTTTATAATAGAAAAGTTTTCTAAGTCCCTAACCTACAGTGAGCTTAAGAGTAACTCTTCTGTCTGTCTTCTGTATGTTTCAGTAATGCAAAAAATAGACATGCTTCAAGAATAAATGAAAAGAATGAATGACTAAGTAGCCTGAGTACAAACAGCAAACATCACCTAAATAAAAAGTCTGGAACTCTAAGACTTTGTGATTATCAAAACTGGAAAGCTATGAAGATATGACTAACAAAATCACTTCTTTTGTCTTAAACTGAACTTTATAAAAACAAAAATTCCAGCAATCTCATTGCCCAGAAATTATAGGTCCACAGCTAAAGCTCAAAGTAGGAAGACCTTGGTAATTGTGGGACACTATCGGTAGCTTGATAAAGCTAGAACATACAAAGAGGATGGCCAGATCCAAAAGGACAGCATGCCATGGGATAAACTGAATTTTATGTGACTATTTTCCCACTCCCCTTCTCAATTTAATGTGATTCTTCTGCCTCCCCATGTTGAGACGCCACTTGCCCCCTAAGCATTATGCATTTTCCCCATCTAGAAGATTTTCTTTATCTGATCATCTCCACAAATATTCACACTTGTATTCAGAATTTGCCACCTCTGTACTAGAATTACTTCACCTGCTAAATACAGGTTTATATCCTTGCAACCATTTTAAATAAATACTTCTACTATAATTCAGCGAACTAATAAGTGTTTAAACAAATTCATGATTGCAAACAGTAGCAATTCCAGGATACATTGAGGAAAATTCCTCTCCAGACTTTCCACTGTCCTGTATGCTTCAATTGGACCCAAGACCTAAATCAAACTACTTAAAAGCATACAGAAATATCCATCTCATTATTGATTACATAAATATGAGGCCTCATAACCATAACTAGCTCATAACTCATAACTAGCTTGTCTAGTACAAGTTGTCAAGTTACATTTGAATTAGACTGACTTTTTTCAAGAGCTAAGAAAAGATTTCAAATGTATAATTGACTGAAAATGTTAAAGAAAAAACATTATGTCAAGGGCAAAAAAATAATAAAGGCATGGAAATCAGTAAAGAGAAGACAGATTTTTTTTGAGAGGAAAGAAAAGGAATCACACATTTTAGTATAAACTATAGCTCAAAGCCTACCAATTTTCTAAAAATGAAGTAAAAACTGTAATACAAGCACATGTACATACAATATGTTTATATTTTCCAAGAAAAGAAAGAGTCATTCTTCCAGCACTAGGACATCAAAAGAATCAATATAACAATTGATATTCCTGAAGAATAGCCACAGATCAAAGACAGTGCAAGAGTAAGCATTTTAATTTGTACCAAAGGTGCTATTTTGAATTATTTCACTGAAAACACATATTGCAAGCATGGATTAGACACTACAACCACTTCTCAGTAATGGGATATACTACACAATGGTTCAGGGTTCACAAGGAAGAAAATACTACACTTTCAGTGTGACTGCTGCCTTGTAGGTTAAGACATGGTCTGTATTTCACAAAGCATTTTCTCAACAAATTTCCATGTGTGGACTTTGTCCCGGATTCTGCCACAGAAAGGAGCAGAACATGAGTTATAAAACTTGCAGTGTTAGTTACAAAAACAACATTGCGATTGTGTTTTTACTATTAGATAAGTAATGAATGAATGAGTAATGTCAGAATTACTTTTTATTAGTTCAATCTCTTACAAGAAATATGTATGCTTACAAAACTGTTGTAGGAGTATTCAAATAAAAATTTTCACAAGAGAATTCATGTATCAAAAGTTTTCCATTTGAGTATAAATAATCAAATTTGAGTATTTTCCATTTTGAGTATAAACATTCAAATGGATGCATCTTGAGGATATACTCATAAGTGAAATAAATAAGTCACAGATGTGTGAATACTATATCTTTTCTGTGGTATGAGAAACTGAAGATATAAGTGAATTCTACAGTGTA